>LNAC01000562.1:270875-298557 GCA_002007465.1 Ailurus styani | reverse complement strand
GATCCCAGGACCCTGAGACCATGACCTGAGCCGAAGGCAGAGGCTTTAACCCACTGAGCCACCCAGGCGCCCCCTCCAACCTTTCTTATTACTGCTTTGACATTTTAACTTTAATCAAAATTTGTTATCATGTTTTATTTTCTTCTAGGAGTCATCCTAGTAGTGAAGTCACATCATTTCCTGGGGTCCTTCCCAGGAGGTAAAATCCTCTATCTTCAGAGAGTGCTTCAGGTCATTCAACTCTTCCCTTCCCAATTTTCTATCCTGGTGTCACAGACCAGGAATCCACTCACACACACACATTCCTACCCCTGCTGGTATATGATATCTAGGTTTTCTAGCTCCTTTGGAGTTTTTTCCTTTCCTCCCTTATATCAGGCCTTTTATGTCCTATCTATGTTATACTGTGAATTAACCCTCATTAGAGATCTAATGGACAAGAAGTAGCCTAAGAAGAGGACTCTTGATTTCTAGGGTTTTTCCAATTTTTTTCCCAACAACTTGGAAATGCTAGTTCTTGTAGGAAGGGGTGGGCTACTTCTACAGGCTCAGAAGTTTCAGAGGAGGTTGTGTGGTCAAAATTTTTGGAGACATCTACCTAGATATCCCATTGTACCTATTAAAATCCCATGTTTTTCCAACTATAGCCCTGACTTTGGAATGTTAGACGAGCTTTAGTTGGAGACATCGCTCTATAAAGTCACGCCACTCAACCATTATTATGTCTTTACCTTGGTTCTCAGATTTCTTTGTTTCTCTACTGAAGGAGAGGAAGTTTTTGTTTATCTTACAAAGAAACCCTTTGGCCTTTCCTCTTGGTTTTCAATCACTTATTGATTTTCCTTAGTGATATATATTATTTTCTATTGAGTTAGTATAGTTTAGTGTAGTTTAGCAAAAATCACCCAATCCCATTGTTCTTTCAGGTAACTTTTCACGTAATAAGTTTGAAACAAAAGACAAATCATACTTGCTCTATCTTCCATTCAACCGTTACTGTCCCAATTCACCAGCAATAAATGTTTTAACAACTGGACTTCCATCTTGTGCCAGAAAATGTTGGTGATAAGGTTTTCAGTGCCAACTAGGTCATGTATCACCTAGCTCCAAAACTTCATCTTCAACCTACTCCTAGGACCACTCCCAATATTAACATCTACAGGTTTTATTCTCTGGAAATAGATGCTGAGATGCAGTTTGTGAGCTCAGTATCTATGAAAAAAATGGGGAAGGGATAGTGTTGAGCAGAGGGAGAAGTTGAAATTCAATGTATTCCCAACAAAGCCAGAGGCAGTCTGGCAGGGATTTTTTTTTTTTTTCTGTGAGGACTGCTTACCAGCATTGAACTGAAATGGCTGGGCATTTATACCCTTGCCTTGTTCAGTCATTAGGGATAGGCTGTCTTGAGAATAGTGTGCCCTCTGGATCGGTGGCTTTCTTCATCTGAGGCAGACACTAAAGGAGCTGAAATCCAAAAGCTATCTGCTGACCTCATTTTTCCATACCTTGAAGATGCAGCTAAATGATGCATATCCAGGTCAAACACAAAGTTAACTCAAAGTCTTGAAAATAACCAATAATTGATACATAGATAGATCAGGATAAGATTTCAAGAGTAAGAGGATAAATATTCCCAAGAGGGAGCAGTTTCCTGGAACCAAGGGGTGAATGAGTTTCAAGAATAAGGGATTTGTAAAAGGGGTAAGATTCTGAAAGAGATTGGATTTATCTCAAATTTTTGTTGGAAAGTCTCAACATCAGGAGAGCAGGAATAGTTTTAAATTGAGCTAAATTACTGTGAGTGATATTTCATGAAAAGGCAATAAAGAATGAGATGCAACCAAAGAAGGGATTCACTACTTTTGAATTTGAACTCATAATTCTTCACTACACTAGCTTACCCTCCCTTCTCCTCCCACTCATAGAGCCTGTTTTTGCTTCTATTTTAGTAAATGGTGTCACTATCCATTGAACCGTCATTCTTGTTAGATAACTCTGGATCATTCCTGATTTTTCCTTTCTTTCATGTTTCACAATGAATTGATGAACAATTTCTGTGTTGTCTTTATTTAAATACCACTGAATCTGTCCCCATCTTTTTGCTACTAATGTCACTAATTGAACCCCTACTGTTCACCTCTTAACTCTTTCTCTGCCTCTTTACCTGAATCTCTATAAACTATTCTCTTGCCATGTAGTATAACAATTCTCAACCTTTCCAAACCTATAGGTGCTTTGTACTGCAAAGTTTTTTTGGAATTAAATTACATGTACTTAAAATTAAAACCAAGCAGTTAAAATACATGTATTTGTTAATTAATTTAAAACTAAATATCATAACCTCTTCCATGTTTATATAAATATCACTACTTATGGGGAAAAAAAACAACATTCTTCAAAACCACAAATGGGGTGGCTGGCTCTGTTGGTTGAGTGTCTGGCTCTTGGTTTCAGCTCAGGCCTTGATCTCTTGGGTCCTGAGATGGAATCCCTCTTGGGGCTCTACACTCAGTGGGGTGTCTGCCTGAAGAGTTTCTCCCTCTGCCTCTCCCTTCACGTGCATGCATGCACCTGCCTGCACTCTCCCTTTCTCAAATAAATAAATAAATCTTAAAAAAAATAAAAACAAAACCAAAAATGGTGAGAAGAATGGCAGTGTTTTTAATTTTGCAAATCTCTTAAATACCTGGCTAAATAAAAGACTGCCAAATTATAAACACATCTGCATTTAAGCTGTCTTAAAATTTTATTTTCTTCTAAAGTATATGAAGAATACCCAAACTCACTCAGAAAGGGAAGAGGTATTTTATTATTAGTTTCTCTACATAACTATGGATATTTTTCATTGATGGAACATCAAAACTCTACAAGTAACTTCTAAGGATTAATTTCAGTATGGAATCTAAAACCATATCAATGAACTTTTCCTACTTTGTTATGTTAAAATCTATTGAGCTTTCACTTTGAATGAATCATTTTCATACATAGGTTGTAATATACTGCTCAGCTCATTTGAAATGTATTAGTTCACTACATTATAGAGATCTTCCATAAGTTGAAAAATTTCATTATACAATATTGGAAGATCAAATTTGATAATATAGCCACTGATGTAATGAGAAACATTTTAAGTATTAGGGAGCTCTCAAGCTCATGCAAGTGGTTAAAAACTTGTCAAAATGTTTATTTTTTGCTTAGAAGCACAACTTTAATTATTGGCAACAAATAGTCTCATTTGTTTTCCTTGAAGGGATAGATATAGTTAGGGTATTTTCAAGAAAATGTCTGCAAAATATCCAGATCTTAATGCTTATAGTTTGTCTTTCAATCATTCTTTCAAGTAAAAAGTGTGTAGCATGAAAAGAAGTACCTAGGGCAACTTGGGAGTTGCACACTTAAGCAAGTGCTTCTCTTGCATCATTGTTCAATATGCATCAAAGCTGCTTTATGTGGATTTCTCATTTTATCACAGAGAATATTAAAATGACGTACACTCACAAGTTGAAGTTTAATAAAAGTGATCAATTTTAAAGCTTCATTAAGGATATTGTAAAGTCAAACTGGCTTTTTGCTTTTGTTTCTTCCTTGTTTGTTTTATTTTTCCACAAGTGCATGGTAGTAAAGGATACAGTAATACTTCACAGTTTGTTGTCACTGCCTTGATTCATGGTAAGGAACCAGCACTATTACCCACCATTGCCTTTACATTATCAGTGTAATTTCAACACAGTAAAAAAGGCAAACAATGTCTGAGAATCACTAGGAAACTAGTTTAGACACCAGAGTCCCCTTAGTGTTCCAAAAACCACACTTTGATTACCACTACTATAGTAGAATGATTTTCAAATGTGTAACATTGTCAGGACTGTTTGCTTTAAGCCATTCATATAACCATTATAAAAAAAGTCTCCCTCTGTACAGTGGGGTATTATTAATTCATACTTCATAGTGTAGTTTTTCAAAGTAAAAGAGAAAATATAAAGACCTATCACAATAGCTGGCTAAACGTTAGCAACTCCAAATATAAAGAATTAACTGTTGTTTTGCCCTTAACAATGAAACTGATGTTCAAAACATGTAAATGGAGGTAATTGACAGCTAGAAGTCTAGGTGCTTTTCTTTTCTTTTCTTTTTTCTGTGTCTGTGTGTGCTTACATTTTTAAAGGGTTATTTTATCTTTTTATTTTTTTAAATTAACTTATTTATGTATTATTTGCCCCAGGGGTACTTTTCTTTTACTGCAACTCAGAATACCACTTCTGTTTTAAGCCCTGTGTAAGACTTATCCTCAATTTAGGGATCTAACCCATTGTATTTTTCTATATGCTAACTTTTTGGACAAGAATATTGTCAGAAATATTATTTTTAAAGGTGTCTAATTTTATCATACTGAAGATAAAGCCTACCAAATTTGAGATTAAGAATTAAAATACCAGAAATCTCAACTAATATCATATGAATGTGAATACCTTACTCTCAGAACTCAGAACTGTTCTAGGAGGTTTTAGAGAAAGTATTCACAAAAACAATACCATCCAGAGATTATATATTCTAAGAGAAAAATGCAGCATGAATTAGTAATTATTTTATAAGCCACAGTAAAATCAGTAATATATATTATGGTAAAAGGATCACAGTAGTCTCATTATGAGTATTAATTGTCTAAGAAAATGACATCAAATAGGGAGTGGTAGAGATGAGAATGTAAATTGACTAACTTCCTTGCTCTTTCTTCTTCTACATTGTATACCAGGCCAATTAATTTGATTTATTGCTTTTTAAAAATATTATTGAAATCAAATAAAATTTACTTGAGTTTAAATATAAATATACTACTTTCCACATTATTTTTTTAATATTCATCTTCTTTTTTAAAAGCGACTTTATATTAAAATTTCATTTTTTAATATATTGTGGTTCCTTTTTAACTTTAATAATACTATGGCTAAAATATGTAGAAAAAGTTCATATTAAATAAAGTTATTTTACTATTTTAAATACACTTACATAATTTTTAATTTGTGTTTAAATAATCAAACTTCTTTAAAAGTGGTCATCAGAGATCATTTGGTAAATAGAAATATTTATTTATGGGCATATAATACTTACAAACCAATGATTTAAGAAAATTCAATTCACTGTAATTAGTAAATTTTTTCCAAGCAGTAATAGCAGAAAATCAGATAAAAGAATAATTATATCGCATAAAAGACATTTTCAAAGCCATGATATGGCTAACTAACTAACATTCTTACGATGGCATCAAGGAAACCTATTGTAATAGTAAAGATATTGTTATTTACCAACAAGTTTTTGGAACATTCCCTCTCCCTTCTGCAACTCACCAGGCTTGTTTGGTATAGGAAATACAATATTCATTACCAAATTATAAATTTTATAATGATAATGAATCTTGCAGAAATGAGCTTATTTTGAATGTCTAAGTTGTGACAAAGTGGTTACATCCATTATGTCTCCAACCCTTTAAAACTACTTTACAACACCTGGCAGTATTTGTTAACTCCATCTTACAGAAAAGAAAACTGAGATACAAAGACTGCAGGACTTTTGCCAAGTCACCAAAAATGAGTGGTAGATATAGACAATCCCTTTGTGTATCTGGTTCTAAAACCCATGCCATTTCTATGGCACCAGGATCTTTCATAGAATTAAATGCTAAGATTAACATATTAGTATCAACTACATCTAAAACTGGAAATATCACAGGTAAGACTCCCACAAATAATCTTATACCCACTGTGATACAGATTCAAGATTATACTCACTTGATTTAGGAGAGGGGGATTTCAAAATTTTACCACATATTAAAATTATTTAATCACGTACGAAACCCTTCCAGACACTTTTTCTGACTATTAAAATTAGATATTTCTAAAATCCTTGCTACTTTAGAAATGTTAATTCACCATAGTGTCAAACAGGTGACAGGAAAATGCCTAGATGAATAATAAAGGCAGTATTGGGGAAAGGTAAGTAATTAATGTTAATTTGATGATAAATTTCATGTAATATGGGTTGAATAGATGGAAACTAATGAGGCAAGGGAAGAAATGAGTCACATAAACAGCAGCTTCAAGATATAAGTTGGCCAGAGTTCAAGAAGACTTTTTTTTAACATTCCAATTAATCAACCAAGAAGTCAGAAGTCACTTGCATCTCATCACTAAAGAAGAAAGATTGATGACACTGTTTTAGTGTTTTCTATTCTCTTTTTCCCCACCAGCAGTAAACATCAGACATGTGTGGATTGCACATAAACTGAAAATCATGTTATAAAACAGATAAAGAGATTTATGGAACATCTGTATACTTTGCTATAAAAAGCAAGAAAAAATAGAAAGTAGAAATTTGAATAGTTCAAAATACTGATACTAACAAATTTAAATTATGATATTGGTATGATGGGTTGAATAACTGTCCCCTAATGTGTCCACCTCACAATCTCCACAATCTGTGAATGGCACCTTATATAGCAACAGACCTGTGAATGTAACTGAATTAAGGACATTGAGATGGGGAGATTTTCCTGGATAATTATCCTGGATCATTCCAAGATTCTTTTCTGGCTAATTACCCTGAATATTATCTGAGTTGACCCTAAATATTTTCACAACGGTCCTTAGAAGAACGCCAAAAGAATGAGGGCAAAGGAAGAAGCAGCAAATGTGACAAAAGAAGAAGTTAGAATGATATGAGAGAGCAGACATGAGCCAAGAAATGTAGGCAGTCTACAGAAGGAAGCCTTAAGCGGAAAGGGAATGGACTCTTCCCTAGATTGTCCAAATGAAGACAACACTGCAAACACCTTGATTTTAGCCCAGTAAAACTCATTTTACTCTTCTGGTCTCCTTAACTCTAACTGAATAAATTTGTGTTGTCAAAATTGTTACAGCAATAACTGAAAAGTGATGCTCATGTAATATTAGATTTAGATAAAAGAATGAAAACTGGGGGCTCCTGGGTGTCTCAGTCAGTTGAGTGCCCAATTCTTGGTTTTGACTCAGATCCTGATCTCGGGGTTGTCAGATCAAGCCCTGCATCAGGCTCCATGCTCAGCATGGAGTCTGCTTGAGACTCCCTCCCTCTGCCCTTCCCCCCACTTAAATGTATGCACTCTCTCTCTCTCTCTCTCTCTCTCTCAAATAAATAAAAATCTTTAAAAAAATGAAAACTTGTTTTTCTATGAAGGAATTTGGAATTAAGTGATGCAAAGAAACTAAGAGAGGCAATTTTATACTACAGATTTGTCTAAAACAACTTCAATGTTTGTCAGGTGAATAGGTTTTTCTGGGATGGAAGCAGCATTCCACCAGAGCATTCCATGGCTCTGTGGTGTGACAGTGAGGAAGTAGAGACAACCTCAAGTAATAAGAGAGGAAGGTGAAAGATTTTAATATAAAATAGTAAGGTAGAAGATACTAGATTCCACTGTAATTCTTGAAAAGTATAAGGCTCATGATGAGAAGAGTTACTCCATCCTTCTGAAAATGGGTAAAGAACAGTAATGAAAGTAAACAGAAAGTGTTTCATGGAAGGACACAACATTTAGACTTCAGGAAAATTTGAGTCATGGTAGTGTCTTCCTCCCAGAAAAGAATTCCCTCAAATCTCCTCATTCTAGTAAACAAATCATTTTCTGCTGCATACCATCCTCATTAAAAGAGAATTCAGCTTGCCCCACAATTTTTATACTGGCACCCATCTTCTCTACACCAATTTTTATCCAAACATTTTTTTAAAGATTTTATTTATTTGACAGACAGAGAGAGAGAGAGAGATCACAAGTAGGCAGAGAGGCAGGCAGAGGGAGAGGGGGAAGCAGGCTCCCTGCTGAGCAGATGCAGGGCTCCATCCCAGGACCCTGAGATCATGACCTGAGCTGAAGACAGAGGCTTACCCCACTGAGCCACCCAGGCACCCCCAAACTTTCATCTTAATCCATCAATGGTTGTACATACATATTCCTTCAATCTAATTGTAGTCCTGTTAGGTCTTCATTAAAGGTTTAGAATCACAGTTCATTGGGATCCCATGTCAAGGAACCTCATAAAGATTTCTTCTCCACCCCTGGCCATTTTACACACACATGTGCATATGGTAGACATTGGGCCAAAGGAGCCTGGTCCCTTTGTCAATGCTCTGCCTGATTAATTTATCCCTGATGATTTGAGGTCAGGTTTCTCATTTCCATTTTGTATTGAACTTTAAAATTTCCTCCAAACTGGGTTAAATAGAGTGATTTGTTTAGGCCCCTAAGTGGTGAAAGTCTCCAATCAGTCCACCTCACCTCTCATAGTGCTGCATTTCAATCTCATCCATGTCTCCTCGACCAGTCCATTTCTTAAAAACCATACAAATATTTCAATACTCTGTCTTTTCCCATTCTCTTATGAATCACCCTAATTTTTGAAACATCTTTACAACTCGTAAGAGGAAGCTGAGACAACAAATCTGATATGGACATTTGGATGGTTGCATGATTTTTATAGCGGTGAATTTACATGGAATGCCCACGCAAAAGGTGCTTAGAGAAACACAGCATTTACCATGACCTGGATGAACATCTCCATCATCATAAAGCCAATCCAGCATGGCTTATATTCCTGCATATCAGACACATCTGGGATGTTGCTTTGAAGGCAGAGGAAGGACAATTCCCCTTCCTGAAGAAAAAAAAAAAACCTTTATGGCCACTGTTATCTAGTCCACTAAGCTAGTAGTCCTCCCAGAAACAACCTGCTATTTCTGGATCATGTGCAGTAATCCCTCTTATTCACAGTTTTGCTTTCAGTGGTTTCAGTTACCTCTGATCAGCCTTGGCCTAGAAGCAGATGGTCCTCCTTCTGATGTATGGTCAGGAGTCAGTAGTAGCCACATGCTGTGCCACAATGCCTACATCATTTATCTCATTTCATCTCATCACATAGGCATCTTATCATCTCACGTCATCACCAGAAGAAGGGTGAGTACAGTACAATAAGATATTTTGAGTGGGAGAGAAAGATCACATTTACATAACTCCTTTCACAGTATATCATTATATTATTGTGACTATTCTATTTATTATTAATTATTGATGGTAATCACTTGCTGACCTGTAATTTGTAAATTAAACTTTATGATAGTAATACAGTATATATAGAGTTGAGTAATAGCTGTAGTTTCAGGTATCCACTGGGGGTATTGTAATATATTCCTGCAGATAAAGGAGAACTACTATGTAGCCATCTTATTGAACTTGATTATTCAGCAGTAAGCTCTGAGTACCGAATAAACCCAAACATCCTCCATAATGCAGCATTCAAACCAAGTTGCTTGCTCTTTTTCAAAAAAAAAAAAAGTTCTTTTTTTTTTAAGATTTTATTTATTTATTTGACAGATAGAGAGAGATCACAAGTAGGCAGAGAGGCAGGCAGAGCGCGAGGGGGAAGCAGGCTCCCTGCTCAGATGCGGGGCTTGATCCCAGGACCCTGGGATCATGACCGGAGCCGAAGGCAGAGGCTTTAACCCACTGAGCCACTCAGGCGCCCCCAAAATGTTCTTTTTTGATCTTTAATCTGATCTGTTATTTTTAGTAGTTGTAGTAGTAATATTTTGTAAATGAAAATTTTTCTTCTTCACTCTTTGAGGCTAGAACTTTTTCAAAGTTCATCAATTTTAGGGGCACCTGCAGTGGCTCAGTTGGATTAGCATCTGCCTTTGGCTCAGGTCATGATCTCAGGCCCTAAGATCCAGCCCTACCCTTGGGGCTCCCTGCTCAGGGAGGAATCTGCTTCTCCCTCTCCCTCTGCTCCTCTCTCTCCCTCTGCCTCCTGTCCCCACTGCGCATGCTCTCTCTTGCACTCGCTCTCAAATAAATCAATAAAATCTCTTTTAAAAATGTTCATCAATTTTAATAATTAAATTTCTCTTCAATTTTGTATACCCTGGCAATACCTAATCTGGACTGGATAATTTTCAGTGATTTTTTTACACTACTAGGTGATTACAAAGTGGATAAGAAACCATAAATTTTGCAGTTGTTTACAAGACCAGTTTATTGAAAAAGTTAATATATTTTTTAATGCTACAGTTTTATTGGTGTAAATTGTATTCTAGAAAAAATACAAAGTTATTTTTGGTTACATAGCAAATCAAACTGACTATTCAGATTCTAGAGGTGGTAAGAGCCTTTGTAAAACCAATTACTTGACTATCTATGATGGCCATCCTTCCTATTAATACTATCAGTATCAAAAACAACAACATTAGTAGGGATTAAAAACAGCCTTGGGATTAAAAAAATACATGAATTACATATCTCTCCTCTAGACTCAAAAATGCCACATCTACATATTCATATAAAGGAATATCAAGGGGCACCTGGGTGGCTCAGTCGTTAAGCGTCTGCCTTCGGCTCAGGTCATGATCCCAGGGTCCTGGGATCGAGCCCCGCATCGGGCTCTGCACTCAACGGGAAGCCTGCTTCTCCCTCTCCCACTCCCTCTGCTTGTGTTCTCTCTCTCTCTGTCAAATAAATAAATAAAATCTTTAAAAAAAAGGCATATCAAACTTTTCGGGACAGGAGATGGTTTTAGTTTGTAATTCAAGTTTTTAGGTATTTGCTGCAAACTATTTCAGAACAAAAGCATCATACGAATTCATGAATTTAGTTATTTGGGGGCATGTGTTAACACATAATACATGAATTAAACATAGAGAAAGCTTTCATAGAGATAATAAATTCTGATTCATAATGATAAGCTCAACATGTGTTGAAGCTGTACATATCACTTGTAATAGAGAATAACACAAAAACAAATTTCCTTGAAAATACAGCTGAGAAAGTATTATGACACAGAGACTACACTAGAGGAAATTGAATAAAACCCATACAAAAGTAATGTTCTAAACATATTTTTTCTTCATAAAAGTCCCTCTTACTAAAGGTGCTTCTGTGGCCATAAAGAGTTAAATTATTGGCAACATGAATCAGGAAAAGCACAGATCAGGGAATAAAAAACATATCAATTTTAAAGCATTTGTACACCACAGTCTTACCCAGATAGCAGAAGAATTGTACATGTCTCAGTGAATCAATAAATTAGAAGTATCTATATTCAGAATCCAAATTTCTTCTTGTATCATAAGTTTACCATATTTTATGAGGTCAAAGTGTTTCTTCAGGTTCATTAGTTATAATAGGAAAGTTAATTCTATGTATTTTGTCTATATACTTAACATGACTACTAACTAATTGTGTATACATGATCCTAAGGAGATGAATGTACGTTTGCCATTCTACAGACCTTAATATCCGTTCGATGACAAATTTTAATCTCATTAAAACTCTGATGAGGTTAAAATATAAATGTCCATTGCCATACACTATTAAAAAGATGATTTATATCCTAGGGCACTTGTGGTTATCTGTATTGTTATCTTCCTTATTTTATTTCTTTGTAGCCTCCAAAAGATTATTAATTAATCTTGTTTCTAGGTCCTGACATATTTGACATATGGTTGGCATTGTATATCTATGCACATATATGCATGCACATATATATAATGTATTAGGTTATACAATACATTAACTATATTATATAATAAATATATAATTGTTAAATATTAATATATATTATTAACATGTTATATACAATATAATATCATATGTAATAATTGTTGAATACCTATAAGTAGTGATTATGATACTTTCATGTTTTTTACTTTAAGGTTTATCATAGAAAGTAAAGTGTATCAAGACACTGTGATTCCTTATAGGACTACGTCATATCATTTTAGAAGACCTAATCATTTTAATTCAAATGACAATAAAATAGGAGCTGCTAATAGTATAAATCCTTTCTTTGTCCATAACATTGAGCTATTACAGACATCACTGCCAATGCCCAATTACAGGATCTAATTTATTCCTTTATAAATTTTGCCAAAGCATTCACATATTCTTCCCTAAAATGCATGCCTATTTTAGATACTGTCTTATGACTTCTGGAAACATTTTTATTTTTTGGTATATAAGTATATTTAATTTAGTCAGTGGCCTAAACAGTACTAGTTTTACATGCTGTGTAAGATACAATGCCACTCATGTGTTTTCTTACACTAAATCAGTAATTTATGTAGGCAGCAAATCTCTTACTTGAAACCACAAGATTCGTGAATATAATAGAGCTATAAGAATGAGGAGAGAAAAATTATAGACTGAAACTGCATAAAACATCACCAGCTAGTTTAGATCACACTGTATGTTTTTTAAAGCACATTTGTGGATATTGAATACCACATTGTAAGTCAGATAGGAAAAAATACATACCTATTCTGTAGTTATTATATTTTCATGAAAGAAAAGTAAGATTAAAAAAAAGATACAAAAAAAAAAAAAAAAGATTAAGGAATGTATCCGGAATCCAGTGGCTAGTTAAGACAGAGACACAACTAAAATCCATTTTTCTTCAAGAGTACTCAAACACACTTTCCACTGTGCCATGAAAACTCATTGTCACCTCCATCCATATACCTCATAAATCTAATCTAAATAGAGGTATCTTTTAATTCAAAATAATACATGCACGTGGGGGTAACATTCAGTGTCATGGAAGGTTATAAAATAAAAGCTAGCAGCTTTCCAGTCTGCTTCCACTTTTAGCCCAAGAGTGCAGCAGTAAGGGCTTTTTAATGTTTGTTTTATTCATTTTTAAGAAATATATCTCAAACTAAATAATATTCTTAAATCTCTACTTCCCTATTCTTTAACTCACACTGTTCTATCTACTGCTGTATTTTCTCTTATCTAATTTTTCTTAGTTTTGACTATTGTTTTTAGTTGTTTTGGTAACTTTAAAAAGTATAAAAATATACACTATTTATTGATTTATTAAGTAGGGCTTAACTTCTTAAAATATGAGGAGAAAAAAGTACTGTCCTTTCGCAGCATTTCTCTACTACATCCAGAAACTATATTAGCCACATTGTGCATTTTATATTTCTAAAATTTATAGTTATAAATTTCCTATTATATGTTTTGAAAATTAAAAATTAATAGACATGATTTACCTTTTATTATTGTTATTTTTCAAGAATTAAGTATAATCTTATTTCACAAAGCCATAAAGCTCAAAAGACTGTTCTGAGCATCAGTATCAAATTCTAAACACAAGTTTATTAAATGGCTTTTTATTTCCTTTGGAAATTCTATTTGAAATGCTTTCTGCTCTTCTTTTGTTTTTGTTGTTATTGAAGAAAGGATAAGGATGTCTGGCTGGCTCAGCGTGTGGAGCATGTGGCTCTTGATCTTAAAGTTCGAACGCCATGTTGGGTGTAGAGAATGCTTAAAAATAAAATCTTACTGGTTTCCTGCCTCACATTTAGGTCTTTCACCCATTTTAAATTTATTTTTGTCTATGATGTAAGAAAGTGGTCCACTTTCATTCTTCTGCATGTTGCTGTCCAGTTTTCCCAACACCATTTGTGGGAGAGACTTTTTCCCATTGCATATTCTTGCCTCCTTTGTCTAAGATTAGTTGACCATCTAGTTGTGGGTTTATTTCTGGGTTCTCTATTCTGTTCCATTGATCTACGTGTCTGTTTTTGTGCCAATACCATACTGTCTGTATCCCTACAACTTTGTAATGTAACTTAAAGTCCAGAATTGTGATGCCTCCAGGTTTGCTTTTCTTTTTCAAGATTGTTTGGGCTATTCAGAGTCTTTTGTGGTTCCATACAAATTTTAGGATTGTTTGTTCCACCAAAATGCCGGTGGTATTTTGATAGGGATTGCACTGAAGGTATAGAATGCTTTGGGGAGTACAGACATTTTAACAATATTTGTCCTTTCATTCTATGAATATGGGATGTTTTTCCATTTCTTTGGGTCCTCTTCAATTTCTTTCATCAGTGTTTTACAGTTTTCAGAGTAGAGATCTTTTACCTCATTGGCTATGTTTATTTCTAGATATCTTACTGTTTTTGGTGCAACTGTAAATGGAATCGACTGTCTGATTTCTGTTTCTGCTGCTTCATTATTGATGCATAGAAATGTAACAGATTTCTGTATGTTTATTTGTAACCTGTGACTTTACTGAATATACTTATCAGTTCTAGCAATTCTTTTGGTGGAATCTTCCGGGTTTTCTACATAGAGTAGCATGTCATTGGCAAATAATGAAAATTTGACTTCTTCCTTGCTAATCTGGATGCCTTTTATTTCTTTTTGTTGTCTGATTGCTAACACTAGGACTTCCAGTACTATGTTGAACAGTGGTGAGAGCAGGCATCAGTTGGTTAAGCTACTGCCTTTGGCTCAGATGATGATCCCAGGGTACTGGGATCCAGCTCCATGGTGGGCAGTCTGCCTCTCCCTCTCTCTCAAATTAATAAAATCTTTAATAAAAAGTAAAATAGACCTAAGGGGGGTGTCAGATAAGGACTTTTGGAAGAATGAGGATGTTTAATGAAATTGTATTCAAATTAAAAGATCTTCCAGGAACTGAAGATGAATAATTTCCAGTTCTGAATATTTAAATGAAAAAATATAACTTAAAGTGATAAATATTATTGATGGAATTGTACTAGTGCTCTAAATGAAAACATAAATGAAAAAAACTCAGTGTAAAAGTGGACAACATGAGAAAAAGATAAACTACGTTTTCTGATAATGCAAATGGTAAGAATCCAGGTGAAAGATGAAGAGAGTACTAATAATTATACAGATCTTTTATTCCATTGAATCTGAGTAGTTACAGATTGTAATATAATTATTTTATTTACCTCTCAGATATATAAAAAAAGTGAAAATGCTGGATAAAAGTAAAGTATCTGGTTAACTAATATAGAAGTTCAAATCCAACTTCCACCTTCTACTACCTGTGTAATCTCTTTTGCAACAAGGATTTTCATCTGTGAAATACAAATAGCAATATAAGCTATCTCTTAAAAAATTCATGAGTTAAATGCAATGATATGTGTAAAGAATTTAATGCATTAGTAGAACATAAGATAATATAAGATGCATACAAAACTGTTGTTTCTGTTTTTATACACATATGCACAAATGGTATATATATTTCTTCTGCCATTTTACCATATATATATATATGTGTGTGTGTGTGTGTGTGTATATATACACACACACACACATATATAATTATATATTCTATCATGTTACCTAATATAGAGTTAAAATCAAGCTAAGCATTCCTGGAAGCCCTGAGGGAGTAGAATAATGGAATAATATTGGTGAGTAAAAAGAATTGGAATCCAAGAGGTTTTAAGCATGTCTTTATGTAGATCATAAAAGCTTATTTTTTAAGTTTTTATTTAAATTCTAGTTAGTTAACACATAGTATAATATTAGTTTTGGGAGTAGAATATAGTGATTCATCATTTACATATAACACCCAAGGCTCATCACAAGTGCCCTCCTTAATACTCATCACCCACTTAGCCCATCCTCCACCCACCTCCCCTCCAGCAAACCTGCTTGTTCTCTATAGTTAAGAGTCTCTTATGGTTTGCCTTCCTCTCTCTCTTTTTTTTTCCCCTTCCCTAAGGTCCATCTGTTTTTTTCTTAAATTCCACATGTGAGTGAAATTATATGGTATTTGTCTTTCTCTAACTTGGTTCACTTAGCATAATACACTCGAGTTCTATTCATGTCATTGCAAATGGCAAGATTTCATTCTTTTGGATGGGTAAGTAATATTCCATTATATATGTATACACACACACACACACACACACACACACACACACACACACACACAGAACATCTTCTTTATCCATTCATCAGTCAACAGTCTTTTGTGCTCTTTCCGTAATTTGGGTATTGCTGATAGTGCTGCTATAAACATCAGGGTGCATGTACCACTTAGAATTTGTATTTTTGTGTCCTGTGGGTAAATACCTAGTAGTTCAATTGCTGGGTTGTAGAGTGCTTCTATTTTTAACTTTTTGAGGAACTGCCATACCGTTTTTCAGAGTGGCTACACCAATTTACACTACTCCCAACAGTTAAGAGGGCTCCCCTTTCTCTGCATCCTTGCCAACATCTGTTGTTTCTTGTGTTGTTAATTTTAGCTGTTTTGACATATGTGTGGTGGTAACATATGATCTCTCAGAAAATATACATGTTTTGTATTTGAGAAACATAGTTAAGATAGAAATACAACCAAATTAAGAAGGAATCCCTTACATTTACTTCCATTTCTCTTGCTCTTCTCTTTAACCATCACACTAAAATTAATAGAGCAAAACCAAAACAAACAAGAAGGAAACACATAAAAATTTCCAAACATAGATTCAAATTTACACATAGTGTGACTCCAGTTAAGCAACTAGGTATAAAAACACTTCATTGTATTATAGTTACACTTGAAACACATAACCACTAATCTCACATTTACTGTACTGTACTGCATGGTCAGTCAACTATATTTTCCCTGAAATCTTTCTCATTATGCTTTCAAAACTCGATCCTTCATAATTTATTCTCCACTCATCAATCAGAGTGATACTTCTATTTTTACAGAGAAATTAGAGACAGTCAGATTATACCATTCCTCTGTTTAAAATCCAAACTACTTCATCACGATCAAGTGAAATCCCATGCCTTACCAAAGCCTGCAAAACATGACCACTCTTCTCATTACTCACTGTGCATCATCAATGCTGGGCTTCCTGCTGTTTTCTGATTGTTCCAAGACTGTAGGGCATTGCCTTGGTACTCATTCCATCTGAAATGCCCTTTTCTCAGCTGTTTATTCACATGACTCAATATTTCTGCTCAAATATCTTCTCCTTACAGGCTCCCTAACATTTCTCCCAGCTACCTATTATACAAATTGCTTTCCATTCCTTTACTGTTTTCTTTATTTTGTTTTTGTTTTTAAGATTTTATTTATTTATTTGACACAGAGAGAGAGAGAAAGAGAGAGAGAGAGATTACAAGTAGGCAGAGAGGCAGGCAGAGAGAGGAGGAAGCAGGCGCCCTGCTGAGCAGAGAGC
This sequence comes from Ailurus styani, assembly GCA_002007465.1. Classification (NCBI taxonomy): domain Eukaryota; kingdom Metazoa; phylum Chordata; class Mammalia; order Carnivora; family Ailuridae; genus Ailurus; species Ailurus styani. The sequence continues at coordinate 281,535 of LNAC01000562.1, read as the reverse complement.
CCGATGTGGGGCTCGATCCCAGGACCCTGAGATCAGGACCTGAGCTGAAGGCAGAGGCTTTAACCCACTGAGCCACCCAGGCACCCCTACTGTTTTCTTTAATAAAACTTAACACTATCTATATTTAAGAACCTTCTCCATTTTCTTATTTATCATAATTTGTTTCACTAGCTTATTTTCAGCACATGATGCTTTGTAAAGGTTCAATAAATATTCACTGAATTAACTTTGAACACATTTATCAAAACTAAATATTTCAAGATGGGATAAAGCAAATGGTAGTAATACAATGATGCACAATTATTTGGAAATATATAAATAGTTAAATAGAAATTCTGAGATTTGCACAGCCATAGATAGTCATTATACTTGTATTTACTATATACCTTACCATGAATGTAAATACATGGTTGCTTAATCAACAAATATTTATTTACTGTCTGTTATGGGCCAGGAAGTATTCCAGGAGCTTGGATCAGTAAACAATACAAAAAAGGCCCTTGCCCTCCCTGTAGAACTCAAATTCTAGTTCTATATCTATCTGTTGAATTAGAAAGGTGTATATCAAGAGTGATTCAGATAATTAAGGAAAATTTCAAACTATAATAAGAACAGGCAGTACTTATCAGCATCGGTAGTCCCATATAATTATAAGTATAAAGAGAATACAGTATTTTTTTGGTAAAATGGTTAATGATGCAAAAGTCTTAGGAAGAATGCTTCCTATTCAAGCTGTATGTGCTGTTTCTTGGAAAGAAGATTCTGTAGTACACTACCAATCATAATGAAAATCTAAAGGGGCATAAGAAAAAAAGGATGAGGGCTTAAAATAATGAAGGGCCTCTGGTATTAGAGGAGTTGAATGTTGGGAAGAAAAAGAAAGAGTGAATGGAATATCTTTAATATTGAGCACATCAGGCTCCCTAATATTCAGAGGTGCAAAGTTTGCAAGTGGAAATACTCTGAAAATAGTTCCTGCTGAGTGTTTTTAGTTTTTCTGATTGGATTATATCTGATGCTATCACTGTGTTGCCTCTTAATGGCATGCTACTTAGCCTGTCATCACTGGCCAGAGTATTTGCAGGAGGCAACATTTTGGTGTTGCCAGGATTAAACTGGCAAAAGATTCTAAGAGATGGTGAAATATGAGGGCCAAATAGCCATTGTTTTACAGATACTAAAGAGTTTTCCACGCCAGACTGATATTGATATCATTCATAAATGAGGAAATTATATGAATATAAAAGAACCTGGTATATCTTTCATTAATGATATGAGAGTTTAGGTTGGCAAAGAAATATTTTAAAAACGTTTAAGTATTAATAAAGTTTAATTTTACATTTCTTCAAGTTTAACCAGGGTTTGTAGTACACCTACCAAAGGTCAGTCTAAAACACCCTCTAAAAGGAGTAAATTTCCATTCATTTTCACATTTGAAGAAATAAAGTTGAAGAAAGGAAAAGTGTGTATTAAAAACAAAAGAAGGTTTAGTATTTTCATTACACAAAACATATTGAATGAATGAAGTTCCTGTACTTCACATATATAGTAAAATTCACACTAGTTCACTTCTGCCATATGGCCATAGGTAAATTACTGAGATATGAATGGAATTTTAGTCTATAACGTTATCACACAGCATATCTGTCAATTATTTGTATGTGCTTAAAAGCAAAACAAAAAGCTAGCATTATAGCCAAAATTTCCATAAAATACAAAATAGTAGCCATTCTTTCTACTGTTAGAAATCAAAATTTTCTAGTTAGAGATCAAATAAAGATTGTATTTAATGTAAAGCAAGTTATGAGCATGCTCCAATATCTGTTTTAAAATACAAAATTACATTGTCTAAAGTAGGAAAGCAATCAAGGAAATACATTTCTCACTCTTCTGACTGTAAATCATGTGTATTTGGTCATTTTTCTTTAAGAAATCAAAATATATTATTTTCTGGTTTGAAAATAAGACAATTATTTGAGACATAATATAATGGGAAAAATAACTTGCTCTTTAAAAGTCTTCTGGAAATAATTGCAGTCTTGAAAGTACTTGATTAAATCACATGTGATGATAAATTTGGGCAAAAACAAATGATTCTATTATTCCATTTACCATAGGTGCATTAACAAGGTTGAGTAGCTAAGAGACTGAATGAGCCTTCACCTAAACAAAAGAATTGGAAAAGTAGTTTTCTTCTGCTTCATAGAAGTCATCTGAGAAGAATTAAAAGCCATTGCGAATAGTCTTCTAAATAATTTTTAATAGGTTGGTGATGAAAAAGTGTACATTAACTAATTCATGGTTGACTCTGAAATAAATGAATTTTATTATACCAGAAGACAACCTAGACCTTTCATATGTCAAATAATTCTTGTTAAGCAGTATTAAAGTCAGTAATGCTTTATTAATTCAAAATTTAACATTTTTCAAATTTATATGTAAATTTATCATCAGTATTACTTCTTTTTTCCCCAAAGAAACTTTTTTCACATAGGTTTTTTAAAAATAATATTTAATAAAATAAATATATAATGCTAGATGAAAAGCACAATAGTCCTTTGAGTATATCTTATATGCTATTAAAATACTGAGTAAAACAGTATTTTTAAATAAGAGATACCTTCAATCAACTTGGTAGTATAATTCATGTTCTAGTTCTTCACTCATAGTTCTTCTGGATGAGAAAACAATTCTATTGTCACAGACCCCATAAGCCCATAAGCATGTCTTTTTTTGGAGGGGAGGTGTGGGGCACAGAGAATATAATTTATAAGAATTGAAATAGGTCAGAGTGCTCTGAGGCATTCTGGAAATAGGAAAGTTTTGTTTTTTTAATGAAGGATTTAAATATTTATTTTATTTATGGAGACAAATTCTCTAAATTCTTTTGATATACAGTTTAATTTTTCATTTCAGAAACACTGGGCCAATGCAAGTCCTAATTTTCAATCTAGCCACGTATTTAGCATAAAATAAAACGATGCCATTGAAAAACACCATAGTCAGCCATTCCTAAGTGTATTACTAAATTTGTGCACTAGCTTGCTGAGTTATTCCTGAAATGTCCATTTCTTATACTTGCAGGACTATGTATGTTTTTCTGTTGCTCCTGTTCATCTGTATTTGACAAACCGAAGACATCTTGATAATTGCTGAGAATCCATACACCCCAGATGGAAGCTGTCATTTTTGACATTTCTGCTGACTTAATCTGCTTGTCAATGAACATTTCTAATGTTGAGGCAGCTTCAGATTTACATACAGGATTATAAGTGCCAGACAAGTTAGCACCTATTAGAAGTTCTTAATTTTTTTCTCAAAGAAGAGACATTCTGAAATTCAGTGGTCCATATACAGTGAATTAAAAATGTCCCTTTTCCAAGTTTGATCAAGTTTGATGATACTTGATTACCAACCAAATTATAAAACCCTGAATAAACTCTTGGTCCCTCAGAAAAAAGTTCAGGTAAATTAACTGGCTAATATTTTTATAGCATTCAGAATCAAGGTACATCAAGCTTAGAGCTCCATGAGGAGTCTCCCATCCAGAAATAAAAGGAGAGAGAGAGAAGTTGGCTATGTTCGCAACAGAGAATCCAGCTCCACAGAAACCCTGTAGGACAGCAGCACAGTCCAGCCTGACTGTGGCTCTGGGGTCCCATCCTAGAGGCTAGACTCAAGTCTTGGCCTATAGCCATTGCCCACTTGGAAATGACTGCCACCAAGGTAGATCCAAGACTCTCCATCGCCTGCTATTATAGGAAGATCTGTGAAGCACCTCTGGACCAGACAGAAAACTACCAGGGAGCCCCAAGCCACCTGGCTCTCTTAGGGGTCCACTCAAGCTTCTGGGCTAGTGTCTGTGGACTAAACACCACTGAGCTGCTTGGTGGGAGTAGGTGCTGGGCAGGATGGGCAGGATAGTCTTATCCTTCTCACTTATGATTACATACGTGATTATATATACAGAGAGAAATCACAGGTACATGGTACATAGATATATGTATGTATGTGTGTGAACTCCACATCCATTTTCCTATTTAATAAAATATTGTATTTCACTTTTAATGGTAAAAGAACTGAAAAGAAGGAATTGCTACAATTCTTTTTTTCTCCACAAGCATTGTTGGTTTCTTAAATCCTTTAAGGAAAGTTAAGGAGAAAATACTGAAATATTATTAGGAATTTAATGTCAATTCTGTTTTGTTATTTAAGATATATTTTTTATTTAAACTACAGATATTAAGGTCATATCATGAAAGAAGCTGAGATAATCCCTCTAACTTCTAGATCCTTTCTATTTCATACCCTAATTTTGTATCCCCTATTATTTACATATGCTTATGGCTTATCTAATTTGCATTCTTCCTCAATGATAATTTCTTAAATTGCTTATCTCACCTCTCGAGTCAAGCTGAAGTGTTTACTCTTCTGTTCAAATATACAAAAAATATGTGGCTTTCTTTATTATTTATAACAAAGCTCAAATTTCCAAAGAGGACTCATGCCCACTCTTAACAGAACATAATTTTCAAAAATTTGCCAATTAAAAGTAGATTAGCATTTTCTACATAAAACAGTTTCTTTAAATTTAATACATTTGATTTTTGGATATACCTGGTGAATTAAAAATTCAAAGTTGTTATCAAACCTCAATCTACTCCATTCAAAAGGAATTTCTCTGCTTTTTCCAGTCCTCAGTAATGACTGGATATAGCAAGAAGTTTATATAGTCTCAGAGTAGCAGTTGAATTGTTCCGTCTTTCTGTCTGTCCTACAGAACTTCACTGATATCTCTGGTTGAGTCTTGTTCAAGGGCATCTACTGTGTACCTTATGAGGGACACTCCTTGTCTGGCTGTCACGAAAAGGAGGGTTCTCCCCTTTCTCACTGGGTTCAGCACCTGAATACTCAGTTGTATCCTCTGCAAATTACTAGATGATTTGTTTCTTTGTGGTTGCATTCTAAACCAACTAGGCACGCACAGGAGATAAAAAAATTTAATAATAATAGCATCACCATTCACCTTTAGGAGCTTTATGGGCACTGACTCAACCTCAGTTATCCCTATGCTTGGAAGTAACAAAAACATGGTTTGTTTTCACCAGAAGTTCATTTAATTTTAAAGATACAGCACATACTAGGGAAGAAGAGTATTAGAAAAAGATATAGGATTCTTTCGGTAAATTAAAAAAAAGATAAATATGCCTATAGACAGAAACATATATTTTTTATATAAGCTTATATACACTTGTATGAGCAAAGAGGAAATTGAGGACATGCTCTCTTGTTACAATGGTATACCTGACAATTCAATTATACCTTACATTTTTTATTAGGTAGTTTCTTACGCCAAACATACTCTGCTTTTATATTAAGAAAAACATTAAATGGGAAATATTTTAATATATACCTATGTATAATCTGTGTATTGACTGAGATGGGTTAGTAGCATTCAGTCAGAAAAAAACTTTATATATTTTTACTGATGTCTTTTCCTTTCAGACTCTGAGTCCATATCTACTTTATAACTTTTATAGAAATATTTAGGAATAAAATTCCAGTTCACTTTGATAACAAAACATCAATCTCTTATTCAGATAAGGATTAATCCTCTCTTTCAATTATGATATCTGTTGGACGTGAAAGGGATAAGAGGAGTCTGGCTCTCCTAGAAAAACCTATGTGTAATTTTTCAGGACTGATCACAGGTAATAACAAAGTCTTTATCTGGCAGGCCTCTTGGGAGAGAGCTGCCTTCCCCATACCAGGCTTAGTGTACAGCCAAGGCATTGCAGTTTCTGAAAAGAGTTGTAGTCAAGTCTTTGGACATCCCTCTAGTCAGTCATTCTCTTTGCATATTCACAGTCCTGACGCAGGCACATTTATTTTTATGTTCCCTTATCTGACACCTTGAACAGAAATCTTCTGTCTCCTCACTGAGGCCCCCTCAGTGGGGAGAAAAGGGAGAAAACTTGGAGACACTTTTCCCCATTCTCACTCAGAACCCAGTATTTTTCTACACCTGCCCTTCCCTTTATATTCCTCCCAAGCTCAGGGTCCCTAAAACGTTTGGAGCCTTTTGCTCAGGGCTCCCTCAACAGTTGGACAACCACCCCCATGCTTGTGCTGATCCACCTGACCCTCCACCTCAGCACCATTCCATGCAAGAAAATAGAACAGGATGAGCTGGGCCTTTCTTAAGTTTTAGGCTCTTGTTTATTCCATACTAGTAAGTGATTAGACTTAACTCTATCATTTTTGGTTTGTTGCTTTAATCAGCTACTCTGACACCTGACAACTCAGCTCGCTCTCTCTCCTTTCCAAACTCAGCTGAGCTCCTGACAGGTGGAAACATAAGATTCTTTTCTTTTACTCACAACAGGGTATGAATTTGAAATTGTACGAAGTTAGGGTCAATGAAGACAGGAATTAGAGAAAAGTGGCTAAAGTCTTATGGCTATTGTGGGCATAATCTAACATCGGTTCACTCTGGGTGTGGCAGAAATACAAAAGTTATTTTGAAAAACTGCCACTCCTGAAGTCCCAAGAGCAATCCCCTGCAACACATGCGTGAGCATGCGCATGTACACACACACACACACACACACACACACACACACACACACACACAATCATATTACAGTGAGCCTCTTGGATCATGACTGACATTCATGACTGTTCGTGACTGAGTAGCTCCATTCCACAGATCCATTTGGAAAATGCTTCTTATCACACCCTTCCAATATCTTTTAAACTACTTCCTTTCACTACAGAGCATTTCAATCTGCCTCTTAGCTTTAGGATGTTTATCTGTTTGTTCATTTGTTTGTTTAAGTCACTAAGGACTCAGGTTATTAGTCCCTGTGTTTTCACCCTCCTCTGAGTTCTAGTGACCACATACTAGAGTTTCTGAATAAAAATCTTGAAAATCCTTTGATGTAACTTGAAGGATAAGAGAGGAAAAGCACAGTATCCAAGTCCAGTGCTATACAAAGAATTCCCCATTACTGTTTCTGAAAATTCCTTACCATTCCTCTGTATTTCCTTGAGGTTTGCAATGGACTATGAATCATCAGACTGTTTTGAGAGGGTTTCTTGTCTAGTTTTACATAAATCTCCTAGCGGTCCATCCCCTCTCCTCTTTATTTTTTGAGTTTTGATGCCTCAGCAGAAATAGAAGCCAGGAAATACATAAATTTTATATTGAACATATCATAACTTCATCCTTACACAAAAAATGCAACATCAGACATTATAGTTCTCATTACATATCCCCATCAATTTAGGGAAACTAGGTCTATAGGAGCAGAAGAGTTATTTTATTCGCCTTCAGAGTAAAAAGGAAATGAATTTTAAAAACCTTAAAATTCTACCATTGTGATGACTGAACTCATAAAAAAATTATCATGCCATGATTCACTGAAGATCTTAGAAATACATTAAATAATTCAAGACCATTTTAAAAGCTAACAGAGAACTCATTCTAAGAGATCTATTTCCCAGGCTCATATTAAAATGAATATTTTAACATTTTCATATCTATTTAAGAATGCATTTTTAAAGAAAATATCAAGGGATTTTTCCCAGAGGGCTTAACCTTAAAAATTATCTTCAAATTAAGCAAGAAAAACTTATAAATATGACTTATTTTTATAGATCTGTTCATGTGTTTATCAAATGCCTGATCTAGTTATAATCCCACTATCTAATATACAGCAGAACAGCAGCCTGACCTATGCTTTAAATATCTGGTATTGATAATGGTATGGTTCCTTATAAATTGGCTTACATTAATTTCTATTTTAAATTCTATCAAGTCATATAAATGTATATTGTTTATATGCAACTATATTTTGAAGAATGTATAAACAATGTGTATGTACCTCTACACGTAGACACATACACAAAATTTTTGCTATCATCTTTATATCATTAAACTTATTATAAAATATACAAATCATTAGACTATAGAATCATATACATAAGAACATGATACCTTCTAACATCCCCTGAGAGTAAGTTTAATAAAATTATTTGAAGCTAGTTGACTGCATTAACATTGAAATAAATATCATAACTAAATAAACAAACTGGAAGGTGAATGCAAATATGTATCTATCAGAAAATTATTTAGCATAAACAATAAGGTTTATATAACATTCTCCAAGAATAAAAAATGACCCAGTTAAGTGATAGATGTGACCACTATCCAGCATTTTAGCCTTAAATAAGATTCTTAGATGGCAAGATAATTTATTTAGTGATTAAAAATGTAGGCTTTAAAGGAATATTTAGAAAATCGCATGAGAGACTCAAGCTGATTAAACGTGACATTGGGTAATTTTTGTTTTCTTTAAGCTTTAGAGTTCTCGTATTAAATGGGGATGATAAGAGAACATTATACTATGTATGTATACACATATGTAGATAAGCATGTGTATACATACACACACACATATTTTTCATATTTTACCTCCCTCATGAAGCTAAGACCTGCCTTAAATGTCTAAGCTCTTTAGTCACAATATAGCTGCCAATCATTAATGGAGTCAGGATTTTCAAGGTCTGAAGCTGACACCATAAGGACCCCTGTTTTATCTCTGCACTATCTAATGCAGTGGTACTGGCCACATGTAACTCTTGAATACCTGAAATAGGACAAATCCAAACTGAGCTGTACTGTAATTGTAAATACCAGGCTTTGAAGACTTATTATAAAAAAAATTTCACTGATAATTTTATTTTAATAAAGCATGGAGATAATATTTTGGGTACAGTTGGTTAAATAAAATATATTATTAAAACTAATTTCACTTATTTTTTAACTTTTTAAAAACTGGCTATTATAAAACTTAAAATCACAAATCTGTATTGCTTTATATTTTTATTGATAGATAAATTTCACTTCATTGTTTATGCCCCTTAATTTAATACTGTTTTGAAATATATTTTACATAGTTGCTGAATTTTATCAACTAATTAGCAATGCATTTGGACAAACAATGAGTAATGTTTTGAAGTTAATTTGTAGTGTTCCCCAACTAATTTTATATTTTATGTCAGTGTTAATTATAGTGTCAGTTTTTATTATAATAATAACTGATGACATAAAGAATAATTAAAATATATTCTCAGGAGTAATTATATCTAAATTTTCATTATGTTTTATTTAAGTTGATATATGGCAAATCATAAAATGTAAATTATAACTAACATTCAAGTCATGTTTCCAAGGCAGCTGTAAAACTTTGATTTTAAGCAAAATTTGAAATAGATAGCAATCACTTCCATAATAACTTCCTAAATTAGAACTGATTATTGGCTCATCAACATTCAATTCTAGCTTTGTAATGAAGAGAAAATAATCATCAATAGCAACAATATGAAATAAAGGATAGAATAAAGAATATAAAATAATTTAAAGAATAAATAAAAAGCTTAAGGAACTTGGAAATTTACCATTACACAGCCATGAAAATAAATCAAATAATTATTTTAAGTCACAAATTTATAAATACTAATAAGTAAATGAAAAATTTTTTAAAATGTGCCACATATCAGGTAGAACCTAAATATCTGTCATTTGATCTTTTATTTTATATGTATTATGAACACTAAGTCTTTATTTATTAAAATTTTTTAGCCTACTAAGAACATGTTTTAATTTTTATTTCTTACATGCAGTCATGTGATAGTCTAAATGCAAATCCACTGAAATAGAATCTAATATTTAAATGAAAAATGTGTTGTGCATAAGAAAATCTCCATTATTAAAAAAGATTTTATTTATTTATTTGTCAGAGAGAGAGCACACACACAAACAGGGGGAACAGCAGGCAGAGGGAGAAGCAGGCTCCTTGCTGAGCAAGGAGTCCAATGTGAGACACCCATCCCAGGACCCTGGGATCATAACCTGAGCTGAAGGCAGATGCTTAACCAACTGAGCCACTCAGGCATCCCTTCATGTTTTATAATGACTCGCCAAACATCGAAAATAAATTTGAGACTTCCAAGGAAGACTGCAGCATAGGAAGACCCTAAGCTCACTTCATCCCATGGATACAGATAGATAACATCCACATCTATGTAAATAACCCAGAAAAAGACTTGAAGATTGGCAGAAAGACTGTCCACAGATAAATGTGAAGAAGAGGCCACATCTAGTAAGAGGGAAGGGCAGAGATGCAGTGAGGAGCTAATCTGACTTACAGACTGTCCATGGGAGGGAAGTACACTGTGGGCACCGAGAGGTGAGTGAAAGATACCCTTACACCAGGCACCCCAAGCACAGGGAACCCACATAGGTAAGACAAATCCTCCTAACATCTGATTTGAAAACCAGAGGGGCTGAATTTGCCAGTTCTTCCAATCAGAGGGGCTTAATACCTGGAATTTTAAAAATCAGCAGGCTCAGCTTTGGGAGAGCCTGGCCATTAAGTCCCTCCATTGAAGAGACAGCACAACAAACAGTTTCCCTGAGAGACAGCATAGAAGCAGCAGTTTGAAAAATGCCTGGAATATATGGGAGGGAGATTTGTTTTCTGATCTCAGAGACTGGGCTGGAAGGGCAGGGATCCTTGGAAGACTTCTCCAAGAACAAAAGAACTGGAAGGTGTCATTTTCTTCTCCACACCCCTCCCCAACCCCCCCACCCCCA
>LNAC01000562.1:129937-270807 GCA_002007465.1 Ailurus styani | reverse complement strand
CTAGACAAACAGACAACTGTGGGAATGAGCCCAGAGCCAAAACTCACTACTAACTTGCTAACAGTACATTGGCCCTGGAGTTTTCCTGTGGACATGCCTGTTCCAGTTAGTCCTCTACTCCGGGTCCTCTTCCCAAGGCAGACCTGCACAAACCTTGTTAACACTGTGTGCCCTGTCCACGCATTCTTTTCAGAATTGCCCCCTCTCATTTACCTTTGGCTGGAGCCCATCCAAAGCAGGGTGCAAGCAGCTGTGAGAGGGGCCAGGACTCCAAACTGCCTCCTTTACTGTGGAAAGGGCAAGATAACTACATACACCAGTCTGACTCTGACCCCAGCAGTGGGCTGGGAGAAGACATCTGGTCTGCTACGGGCCTCATCCACCAAAAAAAAGCTTCTCAGGGGACAACACAGGGAAAGTGCCCTGCAGTTGGTGCTACCCCAACTCTGGTAAATGTCTAATCTGACTCAATTCAAGACCAAAGTGACCCATGACTGGCCCACAAAACAACAGGGAGCAAACTTTGCTCACAACAAGCAAAGAGAGCCATTATATATGAGTGCTCTGAAGGTAAACATGGTTCAGCCACAATTGTTAGGCACACATAACATATCTAGAAGACAATCCAGAAGGACCAGGTTCTGATGGGCAGGGAACATCAAATGATGGGACACTACAGGACCTCTTCTTCATAAGCCCACTACTTTCAAGAGCAGGAGACATAACTGAAATCCCTAATAGAAATTCAGACAAAATGGAAGACAGAGGACTATGTCCCAAATAAAACAACAAGACAAAATCATAGCAAGAAACCTAAGCAATACAAATACAGCAATATGGCTGATAGACTATTTAAAGTAATGATCACAAAGACTCTCACTGGGCTTGAGAAAAGAATGAGGACCTTAGTAGGACCCTTAACAAAGAGATGGAAAGCAGATAAAAATCTCAATAACTGAAATTAGAGATACATTAGATGGAGTAAAAAGTAAACAAGAAAAAAAGAAAAAACAACAACAGAAGAATGGATCGATGACCTGGAGGACAGAGTAATGGAAAGCAATCAAGCTGAACAAGAGAGAGAAAAACATACAAAATGAAAATAGATTAAAAAAAAAAAAGGAAAGAAAAGAAAATAGATTTAAGGAACTTAGTGATACTATCAAGCATAATAACATTTGCATCATAGGGATCCCAGAAGGAAAAGAGAGAAAAAAAGGGGGTAGAATATTATTTGAAGAAATAATAAAGTAACAAAATGGCAATAAATATATACCTATCAATGATTACTTTGAATGTAAGTGGACTAAATGTTCTAATCAAAAGACATAGGGTGACAGAATGGATATAAAAGCAAGACCCCTCCATATGCTGCCTATAGAGACTCATTTCAGACCTAAAGTCATCTGCAGATTGAAAGTGAAGGGATCGAAAAGCATTTATCATGCAAATGGCAGTGAAAAGACAGCAAGGATAGCAATACTTACATTGGACAAAATAGACTTTAAAAGAAAGACTGTAACAAGAGACAAAGAAGGACACTATATAATTATAAAGGGAATGTTACAACAAGATGATATAACAATTGTTAATAATTATGCACCCAACATGGAAGCAACCAAATGCATAAAGCAGCTAATAACAAACATAAAGGAATTAATCAATAGTAAGTAATACAAAAATAGTAGGTAACTTTAATACCCCACTTACATCCAAAACAGAAAATCAACAGTGGCTTTGAATGTCACATTGGATCAGATACCGCTAACAGATATAATCAGACATTTTATCCTGAAATACACATTCTTTTCAAGTGCACATGGGACATTCTCCAGAACAGATCACATATTAGAAGTAAGTCTCAAAAAGGTCAAAAAGATTGAAGTCATACCATGCATCTTTTCCAACCACAGTGCTATGAAACTAGAAACCTAACACAAGAAAAAAAATCTGGAAATGACACAAATACATGGAAATTAAATAACATGCTGCTAAACAACAAATGGGTCCACCAAGAAACTAAAGAGGAAATTAAAAAAAAAATACATGGAGACAAATGAGAATGAAAACACAGTGGTCCAAAATCTCTGGTTTACACCAAAACTGTTCTAAGGAGGAACTTTATAGCAGTACAGGCCTACCTCAAGAAGGAAGAAAAATCTCAGATTTTTAAAGGAGCTGGAAAAAGAAAAAAACAAAACCCGAAATCAACAAGAGGAAAGACGTAATAAAGATTAGAGCAGAAATAAAGAAGTAATAAAGATTAGAAATGAAATAGAAACAAGCAAACAAACAAAAAATAGAAAAGATCAATGAAGCCAGGAGTTTGCTCTTTGAAAATACTAACAGAATTGACAAAGCTTTACCCAGGTTCATGGGAAAAAAAAGTTAAACAAAATCAGAAATGAAATAGGAGAAATAACAACTGACACCACAGAAATACAAAGGATTATAGGATTATAAGAGAATACTATGAAAAATTATATACCAACCAATTTGACAACCTAGAAATAATGAATTAATTCCTAACAACATATAATCTAACAAAACTATGCTATGAAGAAATAGAAAATTTGAAAGACCCATTACCAGCAATAAAATTGAATCTGTAATCAAAAACTCCCCAAAAAGAAAAGTCCAGGACCAGTTAGCTTCACAGGTGAATTCTACTAAACATCTAAAGGGTTAATACCCATTCTTTTCAAACTATTCCAAAAGATAGGAGAGGAAAGAAAGCTTCAGATTCATTCTATAAGGCCAGCATCACTACCTTGATCCCAAAACCAGATAATCACACTACAAAAACAGAAAGAGAGAACTACATGCCAGTATCTCTGATAAACATAGACACAAAAGTCCTCAACAATCTATAAAGAACTTATCAAACTCAACACCCAAAGAACAAATAATACAATCAAGAAATGGGCAGAAGACATGAGCAGACGTTTCTGCAAAGAAGACATCCAAATCACCAGACACATGAAAAACTGTTCAGCATCACTTGGCATCAGGGAAATAAAAATCAAAACCACACCACTTCACACCAGTCAGAATGGCTAAATTAACAAGTCAGGAAAGGACAGGTGTTGGTGAGGATTCAGAGAAAGGGGATCCCTCCTACACTGTTGGTGGGAATGCAAGCTGGTGCAGCCACTCTGGAAAACAGTATGGAGGGTCCTCAAAGAGTTGAAAATAGAGCTACCCTACAACCCACCAATTGCACTACACGGTATTCACCCTAAAGATACAAATGTAGTGATCTGAAGGGGCACGTGCACCCCAATGTTTATAGCAGCAATGTCCACAATAGCCAAACTATAAAAAGAGCCTAGATGGCCATCAACCGATGAATGGATAAAGAAGATGTGGTATATATCTACACAATGGAATACTATGTAGCCATCAAAAGTCCGAAATCTTGCCATCTGCAATGATGTGGATTTTGCACCAAGCAAAATAAGTCAATCAGAGAAAGACAATTATCATATAATCTCACGGATATGAGGAATTTGAGAAACAAGACAGAGGATCGTAGGGGAAGGGAGGGAAAAATGAAACAAGACGAAACCAGAGAGGGAGACAAACTATAAGAGACTCTCAATCTCAGGAAACAAACTGAGGGTTGCTGGAGGGGAGGGGAGTGGGAGAGATGGGGTGGTTGCCTGATGGACATTAGGGAGCGTATATGCTATGGTGAGTGTTGTGAATTGTGTAAGATTCATGAATCACAGATTTGTACTCCTAAAACAAACAATACGTTATATGTTACAAAAAAAAAAAAGTCCTCAACAGAATACTAGTAAACTGAATTCAACAATATGTTAAAAAAAATCATTCACTATAATTAAATGGGATTTATTTCCAGTATGTAAAGGTGGTTTGATATTTATACATCAATCAAGGTGTTACATCCCATCAATATGAGAATGGATAAAAACCATATGATCACTTCATAGATGCAGAAAAGCATTTGACAAATTACAGTCTCCATTCATGATAAAAACCCTCCACAAAGAGGGTTTGGAGGGAAGATACCTCAACATAATAAAGGCCTTATATAAAAAACCCACAGCTAACATCATAGTGAAAAAGTGAGAATGTTTCCCCTAAGATCAGGAACAAAACAAGGATGTCCACTTTCACCACACTTGTATGACATAGTACTGGAAGTTCTGGCCACAGCAATCAGATAAGAAAAAGAAATAAAAGGTATCAAATTGGTAAAAAGAAGTAAAACTTCCGCTATTTGCAGATGAGATGATACTATACATAGAAAAGTCTAAAAACTCTACCAAAAAACTACTAGAACTGATAAACAAATTCACTAAGGTCACAGTATAAAAACAAATATACAGAAATCCACCACATTTCTATACACTAATAATGAAATAGCACAAAGAGAAATTAAGAAAACAATCCCATTTACAGTTGCACCAAAAATAATAAAATATCTAGGAATAAATTTAACCAAGGAGGTGAAAGATATGTACTCTGAAACTATAAAATAATGAAAGAAATTGAGGATGACACAAAGTAATGGAAAAACTTTCTATGCTCATGGATTGGAAGAACAAATATTGTTAAATGTTCATACTACCAAAGCAATCTACAGATTTAATGCAATCCCTATCATAACACCAAAAGCATTTTCACAGAAATAGAACAAGTAATCCTAAAATTCGTATGGAACTACAAAAGACCTTGAGTAGCCAAAGCAATCTTGAAAAAAAAGAAGAAAAGTGGAGGTGTTACTATCCCAGATTTCAAGATATACTACAAAGCTGTAGTAATCAAAACACTATAGCACTGGCCAAAAATAGACACATAAACCAATGGAACAGAGTAGAGAGTCCAGAAACAAACCCACAATTAGTCAACAAAGGAGTTCAACAAAGGAGTCCAGAACATGCAATGAGAAAAAGACAGTTTATTCAACAAATGGTATTGGCAAATCTAAACAATTATATGGAAAAGAATGAAACTGTACCACTTGCTTGACCATAAACAAAAAAATATACTCAAATGGATTAAAAACCTAAATGTGAGAGCTAAAATTATAAAAATTCTAGAAGTGAGCAAAAGCAGTAATTTTTCTGACATCAGCATAGCAACATTTTTCTAGATATGTCTCCTGAAGCTAGGGAAACAAAAGCAAACAAACTATTGGGACTATATCAAAATAAAAAGCTTCTGCAAAGGAAATAATCAACAAAACAAAAAGACAAACTACTGAATGGGAAGAAATATTTGCAAATGACATCTCTGATAAAGGGTTAGTATCCAAAATATATAAAGAACTTATACAACTCAACATCCAAAAACAAATAATCCAATTAAAAATGAGCAGAAGACATGAACAGACATTTCTCCAAAGAAGACGTACAGATGGCCAACAGACACATGAAAAGATTCTCAACGACACTCATCATTAGGGAAATGGAATTCAAAACCACAATGAGATATAACTGGCCAGGATGGCTAAAATAAAAAACACAAGAAACAACAAGTGATGGTGAGGATGTGGAGAAAAAGAAACCTTTGTGCACGGTTGGTGGGAATGCAATTTAGTGCAATTTCTGTGGAAAACAGTATGGAGGTTTGTCAAAAGATTAAAAATGAATTACCATATGATCTAGTAATTCTACTCCTCGGTATTTACCCAAAGAATACAAAACACTAATTCAAAAGGATATATGCACCTGTACATTCGTTGCAGAATTATTTACAATAGCCAAATTATGGAAGGAGCCCAAGTGTCCATCAATAGATGAATGAATAAAGAAATTTGGTATGTGTATATACACTTACACAATGGAGTATTTCTTTTTTTTTTTTTAAGATTTTATTTATTTTTTGACACAGAGAGAGAGATCACAAGTAGGCAGAGAGGAGGAAGCAGGCTCCAATGCAGGCCTCGATCCCAGGACCCTGAGATCATGACCTGAGCCGAAGGCAGAGGCTTTGAACCACCCAGGCGCCCACAATGGAATATTTCTTAGCCACAAAAAAGAATGAAATCTTTCCATTTGCAACAATATGGATAGAACTAGAAAGTATAATATTATGTGAAATAAGTCAGAGAAAGACAAATACTATATGATTTCACTCATATGTGGAATTTAAAAAACAAAATAAATTAATAAAGAAAAAAAAAGAGGGGTGCCTAGGTGGCTCAGTCAGTTAAGTGGCTAAGTGTCTGCTTTTGGCTCAGGTCATGATCCCAGAGTCCCAGATAGAGCCCCAGGCAGGTTCTCTGCTCAGTGGGGAGTCTGCTTCTCTTTCTACACCTCCACTCATGTTCTCTCTTTCTCACTCACTCTCTCAAATAAATAAAATCTTAAAAAAACAGAAAGAAAAAAAACAAAAAAACAGACTCTTCACTATAGAGAACAAACTGATTGTTACCAGGGGGAGGAGGGATCAGTGAAATAGGTGAAGGAGATTAAAAGTATACTTATCATGATGAGCACTGAGTATTAAATAGAATTGTTGAATCCTTACATTGTATACCTGAAGCTAATATACACTGTATGTAAACCATAGTGGAATTAAATAAAAGACAAAAATAAACACCACCACTGGAATGTAAACATGGAATTCATGTAACTACTTGCTTTTGGAAACCCCCCACTAATACACAACAAGCAGCTGGTCAAACATGAGCCCCTTCTGGGGCCTGTCACTGCTCTTGGCAATGGGGTAAACAAAGTCTCTGCTCTTGAGGATCTTGCCAGGGCAATGAGTAGATAAGTTAATGGCCGTTGTTGATAAGGTTAGTGACAAAGATAAAAATCGTATTTTGTAGTAGAGAGTTGATGGTGCTGGTATAGCTAGGGTGGTCATGGATGATCTCTGAAGAAAGCGATGTCTGAGTTAAAACCTGAATAAACATCCTTGTCAAAAAAAAAAGTACATTTGAAGTTATAAGCAGCTAAATGAAATAAATCTTTTAAGGTAGACCAAATATTATAAAAAGTCAACTCCGATAATTCAAAAAATCTGTGAAAATTCAACTAAACATCACTAGTAATGTTATTATTTATTTTATAAATGGCCAGGAATATTTGCTTGATTGAATATTTTTTCTTAAGAAAGATTCCTTAGTTGTTATTATAAGAGGAATATGTTCAATAAAAATGCATCATTGACATCAATGTTTCCTCAACATTACAAGCAAATGGGAAATGATTACATAAAGTGAAATATCAGAGATTCTAAAAATATAGTTCAAACTACATCAAAAACTAATGATGTACTGTTTGATGACTAACATAATATAATAAAAAAAAACCAAATTGAGTTTAAGGGTGGCAATTTTGAAACTACCTTCTACCAAATGAGCATTTGTAAAGGTTAAATCAGATTTTTCATGCAGTATGCCAAATAAAACATATAATTATCTCAAAGTAGAATACATGTTTTATCAATAGACTTCTGTTGGGCGCCTGGGTGGCTCAGTGGGTTAAAGCCTCTGCCTTCGGCTCAGGTCATGATCTCAGGGTCCTGGGATCGAGGCCCGCATCGGGCTCTCTGCTCGGCAGGGAGCCTGCTTCCTCCTCTCTCTCTCCCTGCCTCTCTGCCTACTTGTAATCTCTCTCTCTCTGTCATATAAATAAATAAATTTAAAAAAAATAGCCTTCTGTTAGTCAGTCACCATTCCAACCCAGCAGATACTCATGCTATAGTGTTCTGGAGAATAGAAAAAGAAAGGAAGTTACTCAATATTATTTTAAAAGGCTGTTTCAAGCTTAACAGTAAGTCTAATAGTAAAATGCAACAAAAGGAGACACAAAAAGATAAAAGAAAAAATAATCATGATATAGTCTTTATCATGAGCATAAAATCTTTGATGTAAAAATCTTATTTAAAAATTCATATATGGGGGTGCCTGGGTGGCTCAGTTGTTAAGTGTCTGCCTTCGGCTGAGGTCATGATCCCAGAGTCCTTGGATCAAGCCCCGCATCGGGCTCCCTGCTTCTCAAGAAGATTGCTTCTCCCTCTCCTACTCTCTCAACTTCTGTTCCCTCTCTAGCTGTGTCTTTCTCTGTCAAATAAATAAATAAATAAAATCATTTAAAAAATTCATATATGGGACAAATAACTATACGAGTGTATAGCTGTATGCTAACACCACACACAGTAACACAGATACATCACAGACACATAATATTTAGTTTTAAAAAATATAGGCACAATAGAGTGATGCTGTATGATTCCATTTATTTAAGTTTAACAACATGTAAAACTAATTCATAGTGTAGGAAGTCAAGATAATGGTAACCATGGTGTGGTACTGACTGCAGTGGGACCTCTGTACTGTTTATTTTTTGTTTAGAGGTTAGTTGCATGGGTGTGTATGTTTAAGGCTGGATATTAGAATTTTGGTAAAACTGGGAGTTGAATGGGTATGCACAAAGGCAAAATATCCCATTTAAAAGCCTAGAGGCGTAAAGTGTCATGTTAGCATACATTGCAGTACTTCAAGATATCTGCAATATCAAGTGCAAATGATGACAGAATATCAAGAAGTGGTAGTGAAGACAGTTGTTTAAACAAGGAAAAGAGTGGTTATCTCTTCCGTTCTATGTTCACATGGCACACTCCCTCTAAGTTCATTCAGATCTTAGCTCAAATATCTCCTTACCATAGAGTCTTCCACTATTATCTTAGCTTATATATATATATATATATATACATATACATATATATATATAGTAATTGTGGAATCTGCTTCAGTTTTTCTTCATAACATCTATCACTTCAGTAAATTATATGTTTTTTTCATTTGATCCATGTCTCTCTCCCATTATAGAATATAAACTTAATGATGGCAGGGAAAGTGTCCTTTTTCTTCATCATTATATCATCAGGACCTAGAACAGTACCTTGACCAATGTAGTGCTCAATAAATATTTACTGAATGAATTAGTCAACGACATTGAAGTGCTAAATGGAGTCATGAATAGAGAGGTCTATGGACTTATAAAGAAGATAAAATTTATTCATTAGGAGATGGATGTTGAGGCTTCTAGAGTCTACTCTGAATTCCCTATCTCAGCAACTTCCAAAGATAAAATGTGAAGACATAAATTTCAGCCTTTTATTTTACTGCATTACTGATGATTCTGGTCATGTAAAACTCACTGATAACCTATTGCATTTATTACGCCTTGAAAGAATAGTATAGGGTATTAATTCTTTGGTGCTAGAAGGTATGGAACAAGTAAATCCAGCTTTTTTTTTTTTAAGATTTTGTTTATTTATTTGAGACAGAGAGAGAGAGAGAGCACAAGCTGGGAGGAGGATCAGAAAGAGGGAGAAGCCGACTCCCCACTGAGCAGGGAGACCAACATAGGGCCCAATCCCAGGACCCTAAGATCATGACCTGAGCCAAAGGCTGAGCCACCCTGGTGTCCCTAAATCCCACTTTTGAAATTAATTTATAAATACAATTCTCAGGGTACATGAGTGGCTCAGTCAGTTAAGTTTCTGACTCTTGATTTCAGCTCAGGTCTTGATCTCAGGGTTGTGAGTTCAAGCCCTGTGCTGGGCTCCATGCTGGGCATGGAGTCTAATTTAAAAAAAAAAATTCTTACTTAGTTTTGTATTTTAAAATATAAGGAAAATTACAAGTGCTTATCCAAATAGCCAGAGTCTTTTTGTACAAAGTATCATATGTCAGCTTTATATTTAGCTATGTTTACATGCTCAATGACTTTTCTTAATCAAATATATGAATAGCAATAATTCACAATTTCAACAATTTCATGAGCACTTAATTTTTGCTAATTAGTGTGGAAGATAAAATAGAATTTCTACTAATAAGGAATATACATAAAATTGGGAAAAATACTTGCTGACACATGGCAAGATGCAGGGTATATTTACTTAAATATGATCAATATGAGTTTGGAGAAATAAGAAGCTATATTTATCTAAGGAATCAAAAAAACTTCATAAAGAAGGCAAAAGATGAAGTAGTTCTGAAGAAGAATATTTTCACAGAAAAAAATTGAATGAAGTGAAATAGAATGCTATTTGATAATCAGAAAATAATTCAATTTGAAATAATTTTCTTATAAGTAAGAAGTAGAAGCTAGAGAAGGTAGTGAGGCAAGGTTCCAGATTAGGATGGTATATAATGATGTTGAAATTTTAGATTTATCCTATTAGCATGAAAAAAGGCATGCTTTTGCCAGATTGATTTCATAAAATTATGAATTTTAGAAGGAAGAGACAATATAGAGAGACTATTTGGAACATTCTCAGCTATAATATAACAAAATTAAACAATGAGTACAAAGGTAATAGGTCCTATCCTTTCCTTGACTGTCATAACCTCTTTAAGTATGTAGGCCATTTATTTTGTAGAATTCTAACCAGTTTAAATGTGTTTGATATTTTCTTCTGATTTGATTCAGTGTGTGTGTGCTTGGCAGGAATATCACAGCAGTTATGCAGGGTTCTCGACTGCATGCCAACAGATGGTGAACAGTTTCAATTTGTCCCAGTACTGATGAAGTTCACTTTGATTACTTCTTTAAGATTGAGACTGACATACTTTTCCATTATGAAGTTATTCTTATTCCCCTTTTGTAATCATTTATTTTGTGGAAAGACACCATGTAATTGTATCATATTTTATCCCTTATCAAACTTACATTTGTTCATTATTTAGATCAGATTTATGTCTTTATATTTTATGCAATGAACTATAACTTTTTAAGATGGCTATTTTTATGTTTTAGCTTAAATTATCCTAGATTTGACCAATGGTAACTTGTTTCTGTGTCATCCTTTTATACGGTATCATTCTTTGAGCACTTTTTTGGGGAACGATTTCTCACTTTCTGGAAGAACAAGATGCTTTAGATTTATTTTGTACTTTCATTGTTCAGACCTCAGATCAGACATTATTCCAAGGTGTCATCATTTATTTAGTGAAAAATGTCATAGAAGGTGAGAGTTAAGTGCTAGGTATGCTGGTATGCTTATTACCTTTAAAGTGCTGCTGCTCCTAGACCATCTTAGTAGACAGAATTAGGCAATTCTTATATATAATATTGTAATAAATACATACATCTGGTCTATATTTATAAATCCATCAATATATCTACCTGTCAATTGAAAACCACAAGTTCATATGGATCTCTAACTCTAGTCCAGCACCACAGAGTACATTTTATTCTCCCTGTTTCTATCTACTGTCTCTGGCAGTGAGGCATCTTGCTCACATTGATTTAATTTATTTTCTCATTGAGTCAATTCTCCATATGTAAAAAAATCTCCTACCTCCACTGGGGCCCTTCTCCCCAGCACAAATGCTCTAGTCTTCCAAGTCAAACTCTCACATCCCACATTGCGTTGCACTACCAGGTAAAAGACATCTCCTCATCTAGGTTCTGATACTCTGGAATAGGCTAACTTTCTCAGAAGCTTATTGGCTTTGCAATCTCTCTGTGGATCAAAACACTTTCTCATTCTGAGCTAAGCCTTTATTGTTCTTGGATGCCATCTCCACCTATCTCACGATCTAACATCTCACCACTGAGCCTTAAGTTTGGTAGAAATGAAAGTTTCTTTTAAAAAAATATTTACTTATTTGAGTGGGGAAGGAGGAGCAGAGAGAGAGGGAGACAATCTCAAGCAGATTCCCCGCTGCAGAGACTGACATGGGGCTTGATCCCACAACCCTGAGATCATGACCTGAGCTGAAATCGAGTTAGATGCTTAACCGACTGAGCCACCCAGGCACCGCAGAAATGAAAATTTGTACCATACTCCTCAGCTCTTGAGATTCCAAGATGATGCAGCCGACTTTAAGAAGCTATCTCTTAATCCCCTGTCTATATGAATTACAGCCCAATGCTATCTTCCTACATCATTAATAACTTTCCTGTAGTATTTTATCTTCTTTTGTAGTCACCAATGTTACTTTCATCATCCTTATTCAACTTACACTATGGCAGTGAGCATGCCATAGATTTTTTAGTTGAGTCTTTGTAGTACCTAATGCAATGACTTGTAAATAATAGGAACTCTCTCCAATTGAAAACAATTGAGTATATCCCCAAAGAGTTAATTTAACCATGTGCTATATGTAGTTATTTGAGAGTATTAAAATGAATGCAATCTGGGTATAATATATAATGTGAGAATTTGAAGAAAGCAATGGTTAGTTACTTACCATAGAGAAAAATGTAAAAATATTTGTTGTTGTATTCATTGAAAATACATTTCTGTCATGGACACAGAATATAAAATTATAATCTCAAGGTAAATATCAGTTAGTTCTAGAAAATAAATGGAAAATAAGCCAAATGAATGTACATATAAATTTAATTAAATGTTATGAAAATTTCAAAGAAAAGATACTTTATGTTCTCAATAAATTAAATATATCATTTTTAATTGACTGCATGAAATCTTTCACAGTAGATTTCAAATGCCATGGTACAGTGGAGTTGAGTTTTAACAAATTTTGACAGAGCATTTTAATTCAATATTCATGTATCATCAGTAAAAATATTTGAGCTCATTATCCAAATAAAACAGCATAACCTAATTACAATGATTAGATATACTAAACTGTAGCTGAAAATAGTAATCTTCTTTACTGTATATGACAGATAATATTTGAACTGAAAACATGCTTTTTCTCACAAATTTGTATAACAAGTAAATAAGTTATTACAGCAAGAATTCCTGTTTTGAGTTGTGAAAGAAAAGCTTTTATAATCTAAAAAGAAAATCATGTATCAACTATGACCATATTTAAATATTCAGTAGAAATAGGACAAAAGGATGCTTTAAATGATTCTATAAAATTCATATGAACGGCTTTTTGCCCAAGGATTCGAAATGGACTAATGTGAGTCTCTGTTAGGTGAGATTAGTGCAGTATTTACTCAAGGAATAATTTTCTTCTCTACTGAGGCAAAATTCTTTCTGAGTACTTTACCCAGTATTCCATGAATAATGAAGTTTTTCATTCTAACTAGTAGAGACGGGGATTACTCCTAACCCTGTATTTCTTCAAATAGTAAGCTTGGGCAATTTTGTTTCCTGTTTCAAGGGTCTCATGAAGATCAATGTATGCTTTCATATATTTCACCAAGGTTTTGGTTGTTATGCAGGAGGAAGAATAAGCCCCAGATTAAGGCTGTTCTGGTTCTACCTAATAATCTGTGAAGGGGTCAAACTGTTTCTTTTAAAGATTTATTTATTTATGTATTTATTTGACAGAGATTACAAGTAGGCAGAGAGGCAGGCAGAGAGAGAGGAGGAAGCAGGCTCCCTGCTGAGCAGAGAGCCTGATGTGGGCCTCGATCCCAGGACCCTGAGATCATGACCTGAGCCGAAGGCAGAGGCTTTAACCCACTGAGCCACCCAGGCGCCTGGGGTCAAACTGTTTCTAAGAAGATTCAATATATTCCAGCATAAAGCTCAATAACATTTGTAGAGATAAAAAAAATATCCATCACCAAATTTCTTCCAGCCACAATGGAGTAACAGGGCACTGGAGCTCCCTTCGAGTGCCCAACTCTACTCTCTCACACTGTTCTGCAAACTCTACGTTCCGTGAACTTCCACAGATTCGAACTCTATAGACTCAACTCAAGACTACTGACGTGGCTTGATTGGATTCTGCTTTTCTTTGCTACATCCAGAAAGTTCTCTCCCAGCTGTGATTTGTGGCAATAGCAGAACTCAGTCATTTGTTTCTTTTCTTCAGTGGTCCCTGACTGGGCAGCTTGATATCTAACATCTGAGAACAGGCAATTCTATCTTTTGGGAGTTTAGTTGTTTATTTTGAGAGGGTAAATAAGATGAAATTTACCCCATTTTGATTTAGGCCGAAATTGTCTCCAGAGAGATCTCTATAATCTTGAAATTTCACAAAGCATCATACTAGCCCACTGTATTAATGTTATTATGTGGACTCAACTGGTGAACAGAAAATAGTAAGTGCTTTAGATGTTTTAACAATAGATGTATGGAATAGAGATTGGGATATAAACCTGAAAAAAAGCAAGAGCATTTTTACCTCAGTAAAGTTTCTGGGAGTTCTATGATTTTGAGTGTATTCAGATAAATGCACTAAAGACAAGTTTTGAGTCTGACCTCACTTACCCTGAAAAAAGAACAACAATAATTTTAGGTCTTTTTGGATTTGAGAGGCTAAATATACCATAGTTGTGTGGACTATATTAACCCATCTACAAATTCACCTTTTAGGCTGCCTGTTTCTAGGGGCCAGAGTAAGAGACAGCTCTGTAGCAAATCCAGCCTGCAGCATAACTGCTCTAGTACCTGAGCCTCATGATCTAGTAGAATAGAAGTGTCCATGTTATATGAAGTCTCTTAAAGATCAGTAGGCAAATCATAGCATAGAATTCTGGTATATCTTCCTTAGTCTGCAGGCATCTACTCTTTTTACAAATAACTGGCTTGCTAACGGACTTAAGTAGAGACAATGTCTAACTATAAAAGATCTAGTAATCATGAAGCCTAAGCTTTCCATCATGAATTGAGCATTGTCTGATTGAACCTGCCATAAAAGTGGAGCATGTGCAGCAGCAATGTATCTTCAAATGAAAATGATCTATAAGAGAATGCATTCGGGCAACCCAGAAGTGAAAGTTGCATGAGCAGATGATTCAGACTCTTTTGACATTTATTCCTATTGTTCTGCCTCTTCTCTTTCAATCCATGCTTATGGAATCCAGGGAAGTTCCTTATGACTAGATGACTAAGGTGGAAGAAATTTAAGTGTGGATTATAGATTACTACACATTACGTGCTGCATAATCTGAATATGTTGGGCAGTTTAAGCATTAGAGCTCTACTCAGGGATACATCTGAGAAAAAATATGAGGATGAACCCTTCTTTCACATTGGTACCTGAGGGTGTCTACTTAGTATGAAGTAAGAAATGGCCATCAATATGGATCTCCACCAATTCATAACTGAAATTGGTAATAGTTTGGCTTGATGTCCAAGGCCTTAGAAGTAACAAGATTGGGAAGCTGGTGGCAAAGAAAGTCCATGGAAGCTATATGTGGATGGACATTTTAGAATGAACACAGCTAAACGCCCAACAAAGTGCATCTACCACAGAGCTCTCAATCATCAGATGGCATTCTGATTACTACCCTTATATTGCTTATAAGTGGAATTATGTCCCCTCTGACTTAATGCTTCAGTATGGCTATTCTGCCTGTGTTTGCCAGGATTGCATCATTGTAGATACTGAAGAGCTCACTTTCCATAGCAGCATTCCTAATCTCAACCCTGGCCACTATTAAGGGCTATTGAGCTTCTCAAATATGCTGGTGTTTTCATCACTGGTACATTTCTTACTTTTTTGTTGAAGAAGTTGTCCCATAGGCTCTCTTGGGGATCATCTGCAGGGGGTGATTTCTCAGGTCATATATATATCAGCTCATTCAAATAGAATGGAACTTCTGGGAATTTCCAAGAATTTTTCACAAAAATTTCCAAGGAATTTCTAGTATCTATGTTATTTTTTACTGTAGGCCTGCTGTTCTTAAAATATGGTGCCAGAACCAGCAGCACCAGCAAAATCTAGGTCCTGTTAGAAATGAGTATTTTTGGCCCCAACCCATGCCTACTAAATCAGAATCTCTGGGAAGAGGACCCAGTAATTTGTGTTTTAATAAGACCTCTAAATAATTCTTATGCATACTAAAGTTTAAGAATATCTCCTGTAGACCATCATCAAATTCAGGGTTTAAGAATCCATCTCAGGGGTGCCTGGGTGGCTCAGTGGGTTAAAGCCTCTGCCTTCCCCTCAGGTCATGATCTCAGGGTCCTGGGGTCGAGGCCCACATCGGGCTCCCTGCTCGGCGGGGAGCCTGCTTCCTCCTCTCTCTGCCTGCCTCTCTGTCTACTTGTGATCTCTCTCTATCTGTCAAATAAATAAATAAAATCTTTTTAAAAAAAGCCATCTCAGATTATTAGACCAGCTTCAAACACCAAATATACTTGAAAAAACATCAAATGTTAAGTTATAGATAAGTGCTCCTTTGTTCAATGAATTCTCCCCTCTTCAGGTTGATATTATTCCATCATTCATTGTGTTGCGCATATATATATATATATATATATATATATATATATATATATATATATATATATATCCCGAATCTTTAGCATTTAGGTTTTTTTCCCTGTGACATGATTCTTTTCTGCTGGAATGAATGCTAGTTATCAACTTGGATGCACTGACAGGTGGTGGGAGTTTTTCTTAAAAATAATACGCCTCAACTTTTGAGTTACCTGCTTTAGGTAAGATTATTACATGTTCTTCAACAAAGATAAAATATTCTCTTGTGAAAAGAAGGAGGTTGTTTCTTTACTGGCTCAGTAAAATGTGAGGTTTCAAAATTCTCAAAATTGTCTTAATTCTAGGTATTGGTGTCCTAGTATTTTCCTATTGATGTCTTTATTTTAATGTGGGAAGTATGTCAAGATTATGCATCTATTTACCTTTTCACTCCTTTAATCTTTTTGGCAGATTCTTTTCTGATTCTCGGCATAGTCTGCCTTATAACTACATAAGGTAAAAGTTATTTCCAATGGTTCTATTGATATTTTCTGGGTTTCAGATCATGTCAGTTAGCAATCAATTGCTTTGAGTCTAACCTTTTCTTTTCTTTATGGTCTTTAGTCTCATTAATCAGATTTTCTGTCCCAAATGTATGTAATTTCCTTGGGTCCCACCAGATTAATAACTGTATAATTTTATCTCCTAATGACTTGTCTTCCACTTGAGCTTCACCCCAAATAACAACAGAGGAAAGCTTAAGTAAGTGTGATTCTACTGCCTGACAGTGGTTATTACTACTCCACGTACCACCAGAATATTACCATATTGCCATTCTGCACAATACAACTCAAAAATCCTATCCTGAAAGTACTTTCCTGGAATATTTTTCAATGTCAGTAACCTTATTCCTGTTTTACTAGGAAAAAAAACCCTGGAGTAAGAATTAATTGCTAAAGATTTATGTATAAGGTGCAACCCCAGGGCAGGCAGAGTGATGGAAAAAGCATGGGAGGCAGAGAAGAGTAAGAAGTAAATTATGATGTATTTCCATGCAGAGCACCAGTTCCTGACAAGGCCTAAATAGATACAAAATATTGTTTGGTCATGTGTGACATCTTCAGACCACTGTACTGGGAAACTGAAGTTAGGAATATTTAATGAGAGAAAAGTTGGTAGATTAATATGCTGACTCTGTCATACCTTCTAAGTTCCACTGTTTGAAGGTCATTCTCCAGGCCATTTGAGCAAACTCTGAGGAAACCAGACCCAATGTCCTGCAGTGTGATGCTCTATCCTAGTTCAGAAGTAGAGGGAGAAACCAGATTTTCTGTTAGCTGATTTGACTAAGGAAGAAGAACTGTATGGGCCAGTTCAGTATTAGACTTACTCATCCAGACTTCCTCCATCTTGTGATGCCAGAATCTCAATCTGTCGGTATTATGTTAACACAGTAACACTGAGACCTGCTTGGTCATGTGGGTATTTTATACTGGCTCAGTAACACAAATCATTTCAGACTGAATTTATTAGTCACTACTAGTCATATCACCCCACACAAAGTAGGGTACTGGGAGGTATAGAGCAGCTAACAGATTTTTATCGAATGTTAGATATCTCTGTCTCTATGTCAAGTTATGTTGGTTTTCTTGCTCTATCCAATCATGTACGTTCTTCTATTGTTAATATCTGAATTTATTAAAAGACCTGTAATGTTTTCTCTTGAAAATTATATGTAGCCATAAATAAAGTGTTCTTTAAATCAAATGAAGATGTTTATGGGAACATACAAAAGGAAAATGATTGTAAATAGCCCGGCAACATAAACAATCCATTCTTAGCTTTCATTTTGGTTACTTATTCCTGCCCGTTATTCTGTGTATCATTTTGTTTGCATTACTGTAACATTTTTAGCATGTTATAATTTTATCAGATTTTGGTGTTAATGTTATGTTGTCCTCATAAAGCAGATTTGACAGTTCTTTTTTATTTTCTAAAAATATAACAAGCACTATTGATGTTATTTCACTCCTGAATATTTGATAGAATTCAGTGAAATTGTAAGTTGTACAGGCCTGGATTATTATTGTAAGGAAAAAAATTTTTTAATAGAGATTTTTTAATTTAAAATTCTTTCTTTCTTTTTCCTTAGTGAGTTGTATCGTAGGAAATGTTCAATTCATCTAAGCAGTTAGAACATTTTTCCTGTTATCTCTCATTTTAATGTTAGTAGGATCTGTGATAAAAATCCCTATTTTTATTCCTGATATTGATGAATTGGTTCTCTCTTAATTTCGATCAGTCTAGCTGGAGGTTTTTAATTCTGTTGATCATTTGAAGGAATTGTTGATTGCTAATAGTCTCAAATGAATTTCTGCTATCATCTTCATTATTTATTTGTTTGTTTATTTATTTTTACTTACATACTTTCAGTTTATTTTGCTCTTTCTTCCCTTGTTTCTTATGTTTGGGCATTGATGTGGTAGGTAGACTAATGCCTCCCCAAAGATGTCCACATCTTAATCCCCAAAATTAAATGACAAAAGAGACTTTGAAGATGTAATTAAGTTAAGGATCTTGAGATGGGCATATTGTCCTGGTTTACCTTGGTGGGTAGAATGAATTATAAGAGTCCTTAAAAGTGAAAGGCAAGGAAGTCAGAATAAGAGAAAGAGATCATAGCAGAAGTTAAAGAAATGCCATTGCAGGAAGGGGGTCCATGAACCAAGGAATTCAGGGAGTTTGTAGAAGCTAGAAAAGGCAAGAAATCTATTCCCCTGTAGTTTCCAGAAGGTATTCAGCTCTTCAGTTTCATTGAGATATAACTGACATACAGTTCTGTATAAGTTTAAGGTGTACTGCATAATAACTTGACATAAATGTATTGCAAAATGATTACTATAATAAATTTAGTGAGCACTCATATCCTCATATAGTTAATTTTTTCCTGTAATGAGAATTTTTAGGATCTACTCTCTTAGCAGCTTTCAAATATACTATACAGCAGTGTTAACTATAGTCATTATCATGTACATTATTTCCCCAGAACTTATTAATTTTACAACTGGAAGTTTGTACCTTTTGACCATCTTCATCCAATCCCCCCACCTCTGGTAACCACAATCTGATCTTTTTTATTTAAGTTTGCTTTTTATTTTGTTTTTTTCTTAAATTCCACAAACAAATGAGATTATATGGTATGTCTTTGTCTTTCTCTGTCTGACTTATTTCATTTAGCATAACAACTTGAGGTCCATCTATGCTGTCACAAATGGCAGAATTTCCTTTTATAGCTAAATAATATTTACATTATGTATATATTTCCTACATTTCCTTTATCCATTCATCACTTGATGGACACAAGTTACTTCCATGTCTTGACTATTTGTGAATAATGCTCCAATGAACATGAAGGTAGAGATATCACTTCAATATAGTGATTTTGTTTCCTTCAGCTATATCCCCAGAAGGAGAATTGCTGGATCATATGGTAGTTCTATTTTTAATTTATTTTTCTCTTTTTCTGGAAGTATAATTTTTAAAATTTTTTTATCATATTCAATTAGCCAACATATAGTACATCATTAGTTTTGATGTAGTGTTAGACCATTTATTAGTTGCATACAACACCCAATGGTCATCACCACACATGCCCTCCTTAATACCCATCACCTGGCTACCCCATCACCTCCCTCCCTTCTGTAACCCTCAGTTTGTTTACCAAAGTCCAGAGCCTCTCACAGTTTGTCTCCCTCTCTGATCTCTTGCCATTCAGTTTTCCCTCTCTTCCCCTGTGGTCCTCCATGCCATTCCTCATGTTCCACATATGAGTGAAACCATATGATAATTGTCTTTTTCTGCTTGACTTATTTCACTTAGCATAATCCTCTCCAGTTCTATCCATGTCAGTGCAAATGGTGGGTATTCACCCTTTCTGATGGCTGAATAATTATTCCATTGTATATATGAACCAGATCTTCTTTATCCATTCATTTGTTGAAGGACATCTTGGCTCTTTCCACAATTTGGCTATTGTGGATATTGCTGCTATGAACATCAGGGTGCATGCCCCTTCTTTTCATTACATCGGTATTTTTAATTTTTTGAAGAACCTCCATACTTTTTTCCATTGGTCACTGCACCAATCTGAATTCCCACAAACAGTGCAAGAGGATTCTCTTTCCCTCATTTTCTTGCCAGTATATATCTCTTTTTGACAGTAGCCATTCTAACATCTGTGTGTTAATATATTAGCATGGTCTTGATTTGTATTTCCCTTATGATTTAGTGATACCAAACACCTTTTCAGGTACCTGTTGACCATTTGAATATCTCACTCAGGAAAATGTCTATTCAGGTCCTTTACCTATTTTTTTAAGTGGATTACTTTTTTTTTTCTATTGAGTTGTATGAGCTCTTTACATATTTTGGATATTCACCCCTTATGAGGCATATGATTTGAAAATAATTTCTATTCTGTAAGTTGCTTTTTATTTTGTTGATAATTTTCTTTGCTGCATGGAAGTTTTTGTTTGATGCAGTTCCAGTTGTTGATTTTTTATTTTGCTGCTTGTGCTTTAGATGTCCTATCCAAATAATCATTGTCAGGAACCATGCCAAGGAGTTTTCTTCCTCTGTTTTCTTCCAAGAGTTTTATGGTTTCTGGTCTTACATTTAAGTGTTTAATCCATTTCCAGTTAACTTTTGCGAGTAGTGTAAGATAGAGATCTAGTTTCATTCTTTTATGTATGAATATCCACTTCTACCAGCAGCATTTACTGAAGAGACTTTTACTCCACTGAGTAGTCTTGGTTCCCTTGTCAAATATTAGTTGACCAAATATGAACGTTTTTATTTCTGAGCTCTTAATTCTGTTCCATTGGCTATGGTTCTGTTTTTATGCTAGTACCATAGTGTTTTCATTACTATAGCTTTATAGAATAGCTTAAAATCAAGAATTATGATACTTTCAGCTTTGTTCTTCTTTCTCAGGATTGCTTTGGCTATTTGGGGTCTTTGGTGTTTCCATATGAAATTTAGGATTAGTTTTTCTATGTCTGCAGAAACATGTCATTGGATAGAAATTGCACTGACTCTATAGGTGGCTTTAAATAATACAGACATTTTAATAATATTAATTTGTCCAACTCATGAACATGGGATATCTCTCCACTTGCCTGTGTCTTCTTCAATTTATTTCACAAATTTTGATATTTATATTTCAATGTCATTCAATTCAAAATATTTCCTAATTTTCCTCATGATTTCATTTATTATTCATGAGAAATGTGGCATTTCATTTCCAGATTTAGGTTTTCCTGGGTATATCAGTATTATTATTAATTTTTAGCAATTTTTGTCCAATACATTAGCTGCCAGCCACAAATAACTGTTAACAACTTGAAATGTGGCTAGTTTGAATTAAAGTATGTGGAAACTAAAATCATAACATTTTGAAGATTTACTCTGGAAATCTCTACATAAGCAAAACATAAATCTCATTAAAATGTTATATTAGTTAAATGTAAAAATTATAAAATTTTCTATATATTGGGTTAAATAAAATATATTATTAAATTAAAGTGAATTTAGTCTGTCTCCTTTCTATAATGTGGCTACTAAAAATTTTAAATATATGTGTGACTACATATGTGGCTTGCATAATCTTTCTATTAGCATTGTCTAGTCAATTCCCATTGTAATCTTAACTACCTCATTTTCAATTTTTTTCTCACATCCATCCATTCTAACTACTCTTCTTGTTACATATTTGACTTTTTCATTATCAATAACTGTGTCATGTCAGAAAGTAAACTTTAAAATCCTAAACTCTGACCACCAACCCCTGTATTTTAGCTCATCTACTCTAGTATTACAAATCTTGAATTTTATCATTTTCTAATACACTAATCCTACCTTTTTTACTTCTTAATAGTCCTCTGCAGAACCCTACAGTATACTTCATCTATATTCTTCAAGCATGACACAAACTCAGTTTAAACCCAAATATGCCAACATTTTAACTCAGATCAGCAGTTATGAGTACTAGTGAAAAGGCAACATAAAACTGTATTGATTAGTATTATCATAAAATTCATGGTCAAGGAGAAAAAAGGACCTATACCACAATTCATTATGATGACTGCTTTTCATATTTCTTTTCTCTCTTCAACCTTCCTATTTTAAGTTCTTCTATTGACTGATTGATGGCCTTGTGTCATATATTGTAGAGAAGGCAGTATACAACTATAAATCTCTCCTTTTTTCACCACCCAAACTACCAATCTATTCCCAAGTATACCCATAATCTTTGCTTTCACTTTGTTATTATACCTAAAGTTCCCCCACTCTTATGAAAAGATAGATCTAGACGTCCACCTGGGGTCTAGATCTCTTTCCCTTAGGCATTTTTTTTAAATTTATTTGACACAGAGAGAGAGATTACAAGTAGGCGGAGACACAGGCAGAGAGAGAGGAGGAAGCAGGCTCCCCGCTGAGCAGGGAGCCTGATGCTGGCCTGGATCCCAGGATCCTGAGATCATGACCTGAGGGGAAGGCAGAGGCTTTAACCCACTGAGCCATCCAGGCGCCCCTCCTTTAGGCATTTTTTTAGAACATTTCCAACAAAATAATCATCACTTTTCTGCTCTATACTAGATCATTCTCTTTAGAATACCAAATTACTAAGGGCACCAATCATTAGAAATCACTGCCTCAACACAAAAGCATTTCACAAGATTCCTCAAATTTCTCATCACGGGAAAATTCTGAGTTTTTTAAAATCACATCTTCAACCTGCCCATCCCACATTTTCTTCTTACTTTCCTTGGGTTAGACCAATCTGCAACCACTACAAGTTAGATATTCTTTATCAAGGTTACTGATGATTTGTTGCCAAATCTGATGGTAGTCTCTTCTTATCTGACAAAAACTGTTTGCAATTCCCTCTTTTATTCTTTTAAGTTTGGTTATTAAAAAAATACAAATACTGAAAAGTGTATAAAATATATATGTACATTTAAATTTTGTAAAATTTATTTATTTATTTATTTAAGTAATCTCTACACCTAACACTGGGCTCAAACTCACAACCCTGAGATCAAGAGTCACATGCTCTTCCACTGAGCCACCCAGGCATCCTGCATTTTAAAATTTTAATGAAGTACAATATGCACGCAAAAAATGCACACAAGTGCAGAGATCATGAATTTTACAAACTGAATGCACCCATGTAATTCCTATGTTACCAGAATCTCAGAACAGGTCTTCCCTCTCTGAACCATTACAACTCCCACTGTTCTGACTTACAAAGTCGTGGATTAGTGTTGTCTGTTGGAACTTCATGTAACTATAATGAAACTGTATTACTCTTTGTCTTTGATTCTTTTTAACTGAACATTATTTTTGTTAGAGTAACCCATATTGCTTCTTACAATTACAGTTCATTCTCACTCAGTGCTGTAAATTTTTCCATTGTCTGAATATACAACTATTTATCTATTTTATTTTATCTACTATTTTTTTCCATGGACAGTTGTATAATTTTCAGTTTGGTATTAAAAGTACTAATTTTAGCATTCTTTTACTTGTCTTTTGATAAACATGTGTATATGATTCTGTTAGACATGCCTAAGAATCGGATTACTGGGTCATAGGCTATGCATATATAACACGTACCAAATAAATTTCTCCTCAGATATGTATGAGAGCTCCGACTGCTCAGCTTCCTGACTGGCACTTGGCGCTGTCTATCATTTTGATTTCAGCATTTCTAGTGGGTATGCAAAAGTATCCCATTATAGTTTAATTTTCATTTTCCAGGTGATTAATGATGTTGAATACTTGTTCATAGACTAATTTAGCCTTGTAAAATTCTCATTTGATTTTTTGCTTACCTTCAATTAGATCATCTTTTGCTAAGTGGCACTCTCTATGATCTGATGCAAGACATTTATAGGATATACGTATTTGAAATATTTACATGCTATTGGTTTTTACTGTCTTTATGTTATATTTTAATATATGTTAGTAATTTTAATATAGTCTAACTTGATGATTTTATTCTTTTGTGCTTGGCACTTTTGTGACATGTTTAGGAAATCCTTGCCTTCTCAAAAGTTATGGAGATGTTTTATATATTTTCATTTAAAAGCTTGTTTACAGATACATAGATCAATGGAACAGAATAGAGAACCAAGAAATGGAACTACAACTATATGATCTACTAATCTTCCACAAAGCAGGAAAGAATATCCAATGGAAAAAAGGCAGTTTCTTCAATGGAGTTGGGAAAACTGGACAGCAATATGTAGAAGAATGAAACTGTACCACTTTCTTACACCGTACACAGAAATAAATTAAAAACGGATGAAAGACCTAAATGTGAACACAAGCAGGAACCTATTTGACCTCAGCTGGAGCAACTTCTTACTAGATATGTCATTGGAGGCAAGGGAAATAAAAGCAAAAATGAACTATCAGGACTTCAAGATAAAAAAACTTCTGCACAGCAAAGGAAACAACAATACTGAGAGCAGCCTACAGAATGGGAGAGTATATTTGCAAATAACACATCTGATAGAGGGCTAGTATTAAAATTCTGNTAAAAGCAAAAATGAACTATCAGGACTTCAAGATAAAAAAACTTCTGCACAGCAAAGGAAACAACAATACTGAGAGGCAGCCTACAGAATGGGAGAGTATATTTGCTACTGACACATCTGATAGAGGGCTAGTATTAAAATTCTATAAAGAATTTATCAAGGTCAACAACCCCCCAAAAACAAATAATCCAGTTAAGCAATGGGTGGAAAACATGAAAAGACATCTTTCCAAAGAAGACATCCAGATAGCTAACAGACACATGAAAAGGTGCTCAACATCACTCATCATCAGGGAAACACAAATTAAAACAACTATGAGATACCACCTCATGTCTATCAGAATGGCTAAAATTAACAACACAAGAAACAACAGATGTTTGCAAGGATATGGAGAAAGGGGGACCCTCTTGCCCTGTTGGTGGGAATGCAAATTGGTGCAGACACTTTGGAGAACAGTACGGAAGTTCCTCAAAAAGTTAAAAATAGAAGTACCCTATGGTCCATCAATTGCATTACTAGGTATTTACCCGAAGGATATAAAAATACGGATTCAAAGGGTACATGTAACCCCAATGTTTATAACAGCGTTATCAATAATAGTCAAATATAGATACAATAATTCTGAGAACTGAGGTCTGTTCTAAATTGAAAATAATCCCCAGTACTCCAGCTGAGGGTCCAAACCAGGATCAATGTAGTTCAGAATCCAAAATAAAGTCCTATTTAAAAGGCATGGAAATCAAACTTTATGGTAGCCTTTTTTTTTCCCACTCATGCTTTGTTTCTAACCCCTTTTACACCATTTCTACTGTGTCACTGCAATAAAGTCCCATTTCTTGGAAACTAGGTCTACGACTTGTTCCTCTTTACCTATAGCTTATATTTGATATTGCTTGTGTTGTACTTCCTTCAAGTCTTGGAACTGAGGAAATGAAGCACATCCATGAGAAGAATACCCATTGCTAGAAAGTGAATAAATTTTCGACTGCATTCAAATCTTACCATGTGTTTTGTTTTGGCCCTTTTGACAAAAATAAAATGAAACAAAACAAAATGAAGCAAAAGCTACATGCAAATAAACACTAGCCTAAATTCTTCAAACTAATTTATTATTAAGGAACAAAAACTACATAAGGAAATTTCATCTCTAAGGGCAGCCACTCTTTCAACATCATACTCTCATGGGTTATTTTCACTATGGCTTACAACATTTCTTTTTTTTTTTTTTCTCCTTGCTGACAGGCATCCACCATTTTCTCATTGTTTCTGTACCCTTACATCTCCATCCTGCATATTGTTTCAGCTTGCTGTCTCACAGGTTTTACTTCACATACCATCTTTTTAGTCTCTCTGTCTTAATTCAAAATTAAGAAAGTAATAATCTATTTGTTTAAGCTCTTTTGTGAACCTAGCCAAGTGCAAATTCTCTAGACAATTAGAGCCAACATATCTGTGTAAGATACCTACCTGTGATAAAATCAGATACAGCATGGGAATGGGTAGGGCCATGTATGAAACATTGCTCCATATTGGTAAGGATTTTGATTTGGAAAGCTTCCATGCATGGTGAACTGGGTTTTGTAGGCATTCTGAGAACTCTGTTTTCCTGCTATCTCAACTTCTTGAAATACCTAAGATTATTTTTCTGGTGTTCCTCTTTGCTTGTTCTATTTCACTATCTCCAATAATTCTTTAACTTTTTCTATTTTCCAATGCTTCTATCATATACTTCTAAACATTTATAATGACAACAGAAGTGCCAAATCTAACCACACCTTTGATCCTACTTCACAATTTGCAGTAATTTCCACTACTGAAACATTGTTAGACTTGATGTTTACAAGATTACTGTGGTGGTATTTTCTCCTGGTTCTCAATCTCTGCCCACATCTATTCTTTCACAGGAACCATTCTGCCATCCTACTGATGTTGACATTTTTCAGGGGTCTATATTTGGTCTCTTTTTTCAGTACATATCCCTCTGAGTGATCTTATGTCTTACATATGTCTTACATATGTCTTACATATGTCCTACATATGTCTTACTATGATTCTGAGAAACATGATTCAAATATGAGCTTCTATCATGAGTTATACAACTTTATTTCTAATGTAATCAAAATAGTTGGCTGCTTGTGAATTGAATAAAATATTAATAGGAGAAAAAGAAAGTCCCAACAACCCGAATCATTATAAACTGGGATACAATGATAAATAAACATGGCTCCTGGCTTGAGAGATTTCACAGAGGAAGACTGTGAGGTACATAAAGACATTATTATAAAATATTGTCTAAGTACAAACCAAAAATATGTTTAGCAAAATGGAGCTCTCTGCATTAAACATTAATGGAGTTTGTCTTTTATTGCTCTCTGTTCTATCAAAGTGGTCAACTTGGTCACCTCTAAGAGGTCATGTCGACATAGATATATAGAAGTTTTCCCCAAACCATAGATTAGATTGTGTGTTGGGAAGGTGGATGGATGGAGTAGATAGGCCACATGGAAGGCCAGGAATAATGAGCCATTTATACTGACTTTGCAAAAGGAAAATTGTTGAGGAAATAAGGACACCCCAAGACAATACTTTGATATTCCAAAGTTTTGCCCCATTAGAGTAATCAAATGCTTGTGACAAGGAAAAAAGTTGTAAGATCCTGTTGTGTTCCATGGGCTGAAAAGGAAACTAGCCCAGATCCTGGTGGGACCCAGGTTCTGGAACCTGGGAAAATTTGTGTTGGTTCTAACAGAAGTGGACACCAAAATTATTTCAGAGACTGAACCTTTGGTGTTATGGCTTCAAAAGACAATATCTATAAGAATTACCCAAAAGGTTATATGGAACTTAAGAGCTATGGACTGAAAAACCCAGGTTAGAGCACACTATGTGGCATATAATACTGAGAGAGAAGCATCTTTAGTGATTTTTTCCTCTCCTTTAAATCATATTGATCTCTGCTGACAACTAGATCTGCAGGATTTAGTTCTAGCATGGCTCTGATTTGTTGTCCAAATGTTAGAAGACCACATAAAACAGCAATTTTGTGTGTCAGTAAGGAGAAAGAGCAGCAGCAACTGTAATATAATGACAGATGCTAGGGCTTTTCTCACTTTGCTCTAAAAGTTTGAGGCACAGTTTGGACTACATATTTCCCTATGTGGAAGAAATGCAGCCTTATAGTAGATTTTTTTTAAGTAGATTTTATACTTCCAACCTGAAGCATTTGTACTGGATGCATATGTAAAATTAAATAATTATACATGCCTATGAATAATGAACTCTATTACAGAAAGCATCACAGTAATTAAGGCTGGTCAAAGTTCTGAATAATTTATAGTATGTCTGCCAAATAATCATGGTGATAAACAGTAAAGAGTGTACTACTAGAGAAAAATAAATGCATCAAGGTATGGAAACAACATGATATATTCAGGGATTGAGGCATTTGGCAGTGATTCAATATGTGCTTCTAAATAACAATTGATATATTTGTTCTAGCATCCAAATAAGTGCATTAATTAATGTAAAGGGGAAGGGGTTGGATCAAGTAAAAAGGTAAGAAAAGGTCAAGTTATAAAGTTTGTAGGCCATACTAAAACACTTTGCTTTTACTCTATAGTAATATATTGTGTTGTAATCATGGGTATGCTTACATTTTTGTCATTTGACTGTGTCTTCAACTGTGAAGGCAGTATATAGCTTGCCAGCAAGGAAGAACACTAGAGCAACAAATACTCTAAATGCAAATTTTCTTTACAAATTGAGACTTGGATATGTTTCTCAAAAAGAAATTGACTAGAGATGGGTTTATTTAAAATTGCAGAAATATCACGAAAAATAGAAGTCACATATCTTAAGTATCATCTTGTTGCATATTTAAATTCTTCAAATGAAAGTGAAATTTAAAATAATGCAATCACAACTGAAGGTGTTTCAAATAACCTCATTTACCTCAACATTAATTTCCTTGTCTTTTCACCTCAATTACATTTCCATTGCAAATAGCCTTACTTGGGTAATTTGTAATCAATTTCATATTTATATTGTGATAACAAAAATTAGTGTTTTGATGACTAAATCACTTAATGCAATAATTTCACTACATAAATTTACATAATTGCTCTGACCAAAACATATTTATATACACAGTCAAGAGAAAAGAATATCTTTGATGAAAAACCCATTTTATTGTAATACTGTGCATTTGCATGACTTCCAATTTATTGAGTGACTGGGGAATAAAATCCTTTATACACACACACACATACATGCACATATACACAATATGATCCTATCTGTGAATAATCAACTTGTATGAATTCAAATTCATCAAAATATGTATATAGTATCAGTGAAAGTCTAATCTTTACATTTTTGGCATTGAAAGAAAAAAGTTTCAAATTCAAGTACAATCACAAACTGATTTTAAAAGTTATATATCATTTAGCATAATGCCCTCAAGGTCCATCCATGCTGTTGCAAATATCAGAATTTAACTCTTTCTCATGGCTGAATAATATCCCATTGTGTATATACACCAATCATTTTTTTGTCCACTCACTAGTTGATGGACACTTAGAGACAGGTCGGACCGCAAAGGACAAACACTATATGATATCATTTATATGTGGATCTAAAAAAGCTGAACGGGGCGCTTGGGTGGCTCAGTCAGTTAAGTGTCTGCCTTTGACTTAGGTCATGACACCAGGGTCCTGGGATGGAGCTCTGCATTAGGCTCCTTGCTCAGAGGAGAGCTGCTTCTCCTCCCTGTGGCCCTCCTCCCTCCTTATGTTCTCTTTCTCTCTCTCAAATAAATAAATAAATACAAATCTTTAATAACAAAAAAAAAAGCTGAACTCATAAAAATAGAGAACAGAATGGTTACCAGGGCATGGGGGTGGGGGTGGGGGATTGGGGAGATGTTGTTTAAGAATACAAATTTGCAACTAGTAGATAAGTTCTGGAGATCTAATGCACAACTCTAGTGAATATAGTCAATGATATTGTCTTATAAATTTCAAAGTTGCTAAAAGACTAGATCTTAGTTGTTCTTACCACAAAAAATAGCTATGTGACGTTATAGAGGTGTTACCGAACTCAAGAGTTGTAATCATACTGCAATGTATGTATGTATCAAACCACTATGTTGTACACTTTAAACTTATACAATGTTATATGTCAATTATATCTCAACAACAAAAAAATTAAAAAAAAACAGTTATGTCTTAAGTGTGATATAATAAAGAATTATTATAGAATGGTACCTGTATAATCATATGTGAATAGTGATCACTATGTAGAATTTATTAGCATTAGAAATGTGCTTTTATGTTCAATGTTCAAGTTAATTGTCTTGGAAAATTAATCTCAAAATAAATTAGTCAAATTCAATAGTAGTAATATCATTACTGTATTATCTTTATTTTATGCATGAAGTAAAGTTATCTCAAAGGGACTAAGGATTTTCTTAAGGTTATGCTGATTTTATATGACACTTGATTAATGGCAAGGATATGATTTTAAATTGAACAGGTAGCAGATCTGTCACATTATTATTAAAGAGACATCTTCTTGGATCTTCTACATTAGTACTAATTTCTTTGCTTCTTTGTGTGATTTACTTTATAAAATAAAAAATCAAATTAATTATACTTTGCTATCTGCTACTTAGAGTAAATTTGAGAACAAATGCTTTCAAGGTAAATAATTTTAATTAAATCTGAATGGTAACTAAATATAATTAGAGCAGGAAAAATTTTATAAAACTCTCCATTTTAATTAAAATGTAGTAATCCAACTTTGCTTAGCATAATACTCTCTAGCTTCATCCACATTTTTGCAAATGGCAAGATTTCATTCCTTTAATGGCTGAGTAATAGTCAATTGTGTGTATATATATATATATATATATATATATATATATATATATATCACCTCTTCTTTATCCATTCATCAGTCTGGATACTTGGGCTGTTTCCATAATTTGGTAACTGTAGATGATGCTGCTATAAATAACTGTATCACTTTGAATTAGTATTTTTGTATTCTTTGGATAAATACCTAGCAGTGCAATTGCTTGATGGGTTAAACAGGTGATGGGGATAAACAAGTGTACTTGTTGTGATGTGTGGAATTATTGAATCACTATATTGTACACCTGAAACTAATATTACACTATATGTTAACTAACTGGAATTTAAATAAAAACTTAGAAAATGCAAATTATGAGACACTTTCTTTAAAGCAACATACAATATGAGTAAAATTTTTAACTTAATTTTTAACATATTAATTAGGAACATTTCACTTTGAGATAAATAATATTAAAATGAAAAATATTTTGATTCTTTTAAACTCTTCAGAAAACATATTAAGATATACAAAATATTAGCTACCTCCTCTAAATTAGTCCATATTTATAATAAATCTAGATATCAAATGGGAGGATACTCAAAGTAATGACTTGGATTTTTCTAGTTATTTGGCATTTGAAATACCTTTTGGAAAATTTTTGTTAAATTCTATAAAAAACACAAAATGGGAGAGACTTTAATGAAATTTTTTTGGATATAAAGGTCACTATTTTTAGAATATTATGCTTTTTCCTATCATGAAATAGGACTTTCCTTTATTTTCTCCAGAGTTGTAACACTTGTCTATCTTTTATATGATATATTTTTAGATCCCTTGCCTTTTCCCCTTGCAATTTAAATGCATCTCCTTTTAACTTATATTTTCTATTGCTTATTGCAAATTAACAGTAGTTTTATATATTAATTTCTTTAACAAACACCTGGCCATTCTCTTTTGATGAGAAAGCATTTTATTTTTATTGATATACTCTTGTGTTAGGGCTCTTTAGAGAAACAGAACCAATGTGATGTATGTATACGTATATAAAATACACATACATATACACATATGTAAAGATATTTATTAAAAGGAATTTTCTCAAATAATTATGGAGGCTGACATGTCCCAAAACCTGCAGTCTACAGGTTGGAGACCCAGACACTCTATGATGTAGTTTTAGTCCGAGTCTGAAGGCCTGAATACCAGGAGAGCCAATGGTGTCTATGATTCCAGACCAAAAAACCCAATGTCCCAGTTGGAAAGCAGTAAGGCAGGAAGAGTTCCCTCTTACTCCTGAGAGAGTCAGTTTTTTTGGTCTGCTCAGGACTTCAATGGATTGGATGAGGGTCAAAATATTCGGGAAAGCAATCTACTTTACTCAGTCTACCAGTGGAAATGCTAATCTTATCCAGAAACACCCTTCCAGACACACCCAGAACAATGTCTGACCAAATGTCTGGATACTGCATGGCCTAGTCAAGTTCACACATAAAATTAGCCATCACAACTCGGTATAAGTACCTGTTTTGTTAACTGTATTTTACTCTCTTCAGGCTTCTACTATTTTTCTAATTCTAACTTCTTTATGGTGGATACTTAGCTCATTGGTTTAGAAACTTTTCTTTCTAGTTCAATTGTGTGTCTAAAATCACATCTTAGTTCTATTCTTTCAGATTGTCATATTTTTATATGCATTACTTTTTAAAAAATCTGTTATATATTGCATATATACTATATGTATACATTAGTTAACTATTGGCAAAATAATACTGAATATCAAAAAAATTTCAGGGTTACCTAGGTGGCTCAGTTGGTTAAGCACCCGCCTTTGGCTCAGGTCATGATCTCAGGGTCCTGGGATAGAGCCCCATGTTGGGCTTGCTGCTCGGTGGTTTAAGTCGGCTTTTCCCTCTCCCTCTGACCCCCCACTCCTACTTGTTCTCTCTCTATATATAAAATAAATAAAATATTTTTTAAAAATTTCAGTGTCATGAAATAATAAATAATAAATTCTCATGTATCTCTGAGGCCACTAGGGAAACTCTCTATTTC
Organism: Ailurus styani; assembly: GCA_002007465.1. Classification (NCBI taxonomy): domain Eukaryota; kingdom Metazoa; phylum Chordata; class Mammalia; order Carnivora; family Ailuridae; genus Ailurus; species Ailurus styani. The sequence goes on along the minus strand of LNAC01000562.1, from coordinate 238,230 downwards.
AGTTGTGCTAGTTCAATTGATCTAAATAAGTTCAGTTGGGGACATCTGTTACACCCGGCAGAGCCAACTAAGGCTTGGATATTCACTGTGGATTGAGCTCAGATCTTCTCCAAATGCATTCATTCTGGACACTTGAATGAGAAAGGTGCAAAAGGGCAGGGAACTCTCTCCTCACGGTATTGGAGCAAGTTCAAAAGGCAACCCACAACTTCATGGTCATGTTTCAAGTTCCTACTTGTGTCTATGAAACATACCATTGGCCAAAGCAAGCCCCAATCTTCTGAGCTCACAGAATAAGGGGTGGGAAAAACAATATCCATCATGAACAGAAGAGGAAACAAAATGAAATGTAATTAAAATTGTAATTTTTCATTTGTTTCTAACCATATCCTACTTTTTATTAAGCCAATTAGTTTGAAGAACTGCATTTTTTTAAGTTACCAGTGTATGTGATTGGCTTAATTCATACTTCTGTTATTACCATCCAGCAATCACACTTAGACCGAAGAATGTTGCTGTATGGTATTAATCCTTTGAGTTTGTTAAAAACACCTTTATGACCAAAAATATGACCAATATTTGTAAATATTCCACATGCTTGAAAAGAATGAATATTCTTGAATTTTCAATCAAATGGTTCTCTAATGCCCACGGTTAAGGTAGGGATTATGCTCTTCAGATTCTTCAAAGCTGCTTTTTGTTTGTTATTTTCATGCTCTATCAATTGCCAAGAAAGTATATAAAAACTTCCAAATATTATGTATACTTTTCAATTTCTCCTTGTAATTCTCTTGATGTATGTATTGAAGCTGTGTAATTAGGAATATGCAGTTTAAAGCTAATACACCCTCACATCTAATTGAAATCTAATCCTATTTATTTGACATTACTATTTTGTAATATATTATAATTTCTAAGGCAATGCTCATCAGCAAATGACAAGAAACTTTAGCTGAAAAGTTAAAGTTAATGGGAAACTGTATGGTTACACAGTACCATATGCAACTCACTGTCTTATGTTCTCATCATGAAGGACAACAAAACTAACATGGTGGGATCGGCCTGTTACCCCTTGAATTCATTGGTCAATCTTAACATCACTAAATGAGTCAAACAGGACTGCATTAAAATATAATTTAAACTTGGGAATGTTGGCCCCTCAATAATGATAAATTCTGGACCCAAACTAGCCCTTGGACTGAATTAGAGTGGGATATGCAACATCCATAAATCAGGTTTTTCTTCTTGTTGTTGGTGGTGGTGTTTCTATTTTAGCATATAGGCGCCCTGATTTCTTTTAAATAATAGAGTTTTCTGAATTTCAGGTTTTGTCTTTTCTGCCTTCCCTCCCAAGTGAACCCCCTAAAGGCTTATCAATAATAGTGTTTCTGAGTACGAGAAATCCAATTCACACATCAGGTTGAGAACATGGAATGTTTGACATTTTGTGAAGTCATGGGTTAACCTAGTGTTTACCTGCAACCTACAAAAACAGAATTTTTAGAAAATACTTCTATGACTGATCCATTTTACTGTATAAATTATAAAATTAAGATAGCTTGAGAGATACCTGAAATATTCTTTATTTTCACTTGAGTTGCAATGGACTAAATTCTAAAAGATTGAAAACCTAATTTAACTTGGACAGGGCCTATTTAAACTTGGTTGAATTAATCCTTGTTTCTTAATTAATAACTAATACACTGAGCAGTTCTGTGTCCAAGGTCACACAGTTGAAAATAATAAAATTAGGATTTTAATACCAGTCTGGCTCCAAAGTCCTAATCATTTTGCTGTCTTACCTTTCTAGTATAAAAACTTGTCTGGAAGAGTGATTTAGTAATATTTGCTCCAGAACCCTCTTCTTTTCTATTTTCTGTCTTTTTCTAAGTTCCCAAACTAAATAATAATTATAATTCTCCATTCTTATTTCTCAATACTGAACTCCATTTTGTCATAAATTTCCAAATTATGTTTAAAAGTGAAAAGAAATATATTGATAGCTTTCTCTTTTTTCCATTTTTTAAATTTAAATTCAATTAATTAACATATAATGTATTATTAGTTTCAGAGGTAAAGTTCAGTGATTCATCAGTCTTATATCATACCCAGTGCTCATTACATCACGCGCCCTCCTTAATGTCCTCACAATTTTTAAAATTGGAGAATATAAAGTCATACACTAATAGCTTACTTAAATGTAAGAAAATAAAATATACCAATGTCCTGTTTCCTTTCACTGAAAATCATCTATAATATCTTTTTTCTGGGTCCTTGAAGATCATTTATTGTAGTTGTCACATGTAATATCTTAAGACAAATTTGAATATATGTGACACTTGCATCAAATTACCCACCTCTTAAATCTCTCACTATTTCTAGTTTATTTCCTGTTTTGTTTTGTTTTTCAGAAATGTCACTTGCCAATTCTGAGATAGACAGTTTCAGCCACAGATTCTTGAGATAAGAAAAAAATTACATTATCTTATGTATATTTATGCCCACACAACTACTCGCACATTTATCAAAATGCATTTGTATTATTTTTGTATAAACCCCTATAGAATATTAAACAAAAATAATATTATGTATTTTTGCCATTAAAATTTGGCCTCTTAGGTAAGGAACAAATAAAGAAAACTACATAACCTCTTTAAGCTAATTTTAAAATCTCAGAATATTATATACTCTGCTTCTCCATGGCCCTTTACAAATAATTACCTTTATATGTATATATGAATACATACATATGTAACACTAAAACACCCTACATAGTATTTTTCTATATCAAGGATCAAGTCTAGGAATATGTATCTAAAGAAAATCACGATCAATGCAACAACAGCAATACCACCTTAATTTTTTATATATATAAATATATATATTTCTCCTTTATAAATATAAATATATATATATTTCTTATATATATAAAGCTATATAGTTTATCTGATGCATTGTACTGGTTATTTCATTTAATGTTTACTGCATTTACATTAGAAAGGGGTTGTATTTGTTTGATAAAATGGAGAAAAAATGACCAGATTATTAAAAACACATTTAAGATTACACAGTTGTACTGGAATTTGATTGTATGTATTCAGACAACAAAGTAAATGTAATTTTAATTATACTTCCCTTTCTTGTCTTCTCAAAAATACTGATTAGAATAATTTGAAATATTAAAATCCATTCAATGAAACCCAACCTATGCATGCAGAATCTTTCTTTCCCCTGAAATACTAAGTCCTAATTTGGCTGGAGAAGCAAGAAACCACTGAAAGAGTACTATAAAATGAATCTCCAATATGACAAACCTGAGAGCTTAGAAAAGACACATCTCTTTTACACCTTTAAACTGGAAACACCAAAAGCATCTGGAAATTGAATTTTCACAGTAGGGGCCGGAAAAGAAAAGTAAGAACATAATGATATAGTACTTAATTATCATAATTCACCCCAGGTGTTGAAATGCTCAGAAAAGATATATTTTATAATGAGTATCAAACCACGTATTCACAAATTGCTAAAGATAAAAAGTCTTAATTAAATATCATGCATATCATGCAAGGAAGATAAAATAAAGCAAAGTTAATTTTTGCCAAGTATTCTTTTTTTCTGATATTCACCTAAAAATGAAAAATCTTATATAGCTATATTGTTACAATCTGTTGTCGAATTGAGTAAGGTAATTGTTAGAGGACACAAAAATGTTTTATAACAATTATCAAATGATACTGTTTACCATTTAATAACAGTTTTATATAATATAAAATCTTTCAGAAAATCTTTTATCAGTTCCACCAGGAGTTTTGATCGTCTCAGGTAAATGTAAATATGACATAAACATGAAATAAATAGATACTGGAAAATTTTCATTTTCCTGGTATATATAGGAATCAAGATTTTTTATTATTTCACTGAAAAACCATATACAAACTATAAGTGATTGAGAGGAAACACAGAATGCTTTGAAATAATGGTCTATCTCAACATGACTACATATGCAAAACTGAGCGTCATTACACCTCCCAAAAAAAGAATGTATGCCTAATCTCTCTTAAAAGATCCTCACAAGTTACTATTACAAATAAATTCCTCTAATTTAGGTTCTTATTTGCTACAGGAAGATTTTATAAAAGATACAACATATGCTGCCTTTGAGTCAATAGTTTTTTGTTTTGTTTTTTGTTCTATTTTAACATACATTAAATGCTGAAAAGCAATCTAAGCTTAACGCAGTTTATAGTGGAGCAAATGATTTATCTCACCAGGTGTCATTAATCAAGTGGATTGACCTATGAAATATTCTAAAAACATTATACTCTACACCTTGATCCTATACAGTGTTGTATGTCAGCTATATCTCAATAAAGTAGAGACATTATCCTTCTAATAGCAAACACTGTGGTGACACTTATCCAACCCTTTTAACTGTATGATACTATTTCATAAGGTTAAAATCAACTAAAATTTAAAAGAAAACACCTATTATAAAAAGCCACTAAATAATACATACAAGATTCAGGAAAGCAGTTACTTCAAGTGGGAAGAGGTAAGAGCTTGATTAAATAGATACATAGATAGACAGATAGATACACAGACAGCTAAACAAACTCTTCCCTCTTCCCTCATGAGGTGACTGCTCTCCTAAATATGATATGTATCAAGGTGATTGCTTTCCTGAGTATCTCTATTTCTCAGGTCCGTAAATGTATCTCATGTTCTCTTTTCTCTCGGCATTCTCTCCATGTTTTTATTTTTATTTATTTTTCCTCTTCATATTTTTAAAATATTTATCTAGTGATATGACCTTTATTCCCGAGAGTTATGACACATTGGTAGTCCTGCCTCTTTAGGGTAAATATAACCTTCCACTGAGCACGAAATTCTAAGGGGAGTATCCCAGGATCCCCTGAATTCCATCCCTGTTCCTCCTCCTCCTTGTTGTGTAGCATTAACCTCATTTTCCCTTATCTTCACTATTACTCTTACTAGGGAATGTTGTGAACTGTTTTTTGATTCTTTAGCTATTGGTGTATGAGGCTGAAGTGACCACATTTCAGTTAAATGAAACACCTCTCCAAATATGCTGCTATCTCAGAGTTTTAGAAGAACACCCTTCTAAGTGCTAGCAATATTCTCTTTCTTCACCTAAGTTGTGTTACCCAAGTATGTCCATTTTCTGAAAATTAATTATCCTATGCTCTTTCAAACTGCATTTTTAATTCAACACCAATTTTGTCATAAATATTGAAAAAATTAAATAATAACAAAGAACCAAAGAACTTTTTAAAAACCTAGAAGATTGCCTGCATATGCATAGAAAATTTCTAGAAGAATATAGTTTCTCCAGAAACTTGTGCTTTCAGGTGCACTGGATAATTTATGTTTATGTACTACATGGATAGATCACCAGGTAGATATTTAATTTTAAGATTTTAAAATACCAGAGTACCTGGGTGACTCAGTCAGTTAAGCGCCTGCCTTCAACTCAGGTCATGATCTGAGGGTCTTGGAATCAAGCCCTACATGGGGCTCCCTGCTTGGCGGGTGAGTCTGCTTCTCCCTCTGCCTCCTGTCTTTGCTCATGCACGCTCTCTCTCTCTCTCTTTCAAATAGACAAATAAAATCTTATAAAAAAAGTAAAGGTAAAATTTAAAATACCAATTTTAAACATATCCTGCTTATATGACTGATATAGCATTAATTAATTTAAAATTATAAAGTAGAGGGGTGCCTGGGTGGCTCGGTTAGTTAAGTGTCTGACTCTTGATTTTGGCTAGGGTCTTGATCTCAGGGTCCTGGGATTGAGCCCTGCTTTGGGCGTGGTGCTCAGCTAGAAGTCTGGTTCATACTCTCTTGGCCTCTCCTTCTGCCCTTCCCTGCCCCTGTGCACTCTCTCTCAATCTTTCTTTCTCTAAAATAAATAAACAAATCTTTTTAAAAATATAAATAAATAAATAACAAATAAATAAAAATTATCAAGTAGGTATGTTTACCCGTGACTATAAATAATGCCATTGATTTTTGTTCAATAAAATACACACACATGTGCATGTGCGCACACACACAGAGTCATCTGGTATTATTTGCATTCAAAGTCATTGTGACTGAACCCAGCATTAGAACTGTAGACTCTTTGACCAAAATATGGACTCATATAAAAACTTCTATGGATTTGTTCAAAGCCCATCAGGTTTATATAAATCTGCATTTTGTTTTCTTTTTTTTATATACATTAGTTACATTTAAACCTAAAGAATGACTACCAGCCGGGAAGACTGAAAACATGTACACAATTTTTATGTTACTTTAAGTATTTTCTGATGATTGCTAATTTCTAGGATATTAATATTATAAGTGGAAGGTGCAAATTTACTCAAAAATCAAACTTAGATATAAATGAAAATACATTATTCTGCTGCAATTTGCAGAGCATATGAAATATTAAAATTACACTGCCTTATTCGTAAGATAAATTTGGTAATCAAAAAACAAAAATTATAACATATTCATAATATCCAACCATAATTTTGTAATAAAATTTAAATGATTCAATACAAAAGTATATGTGCAGTCATAAATGTAATGAAGTGTAGAATATTTCCATTTTACAGTAAAAGCATTGGGAATTGTATCTTTAATTTCTTTGATGGACAGTAATATGAACTTACATATTCTTCTTTCTTCTAAGGGAAAGAGTAGGAGTTAAGCCTAAACTTTTTTTCAGGCTAACCAGAATATGATTGTAAACCCAAGCTCTCCCTGATTTATAAGCATGTAAACACTTAGCAGCACAGAATTTAAACTTTGACATACAGGTATAGTCACAACACATAATTTACATTCTCTGAAAGTGAAATATCAACATTAATTTTTAATTAATGTTACATACTTCTAATTTTAAAGAAACATTGCATTATAGCTATACATTGAACAAAAGTCAAACTTTATTTTTACACTTCTAAATTTGGTTACAATCAATTTTGCTAAGAATTTTTTCATGCTTCACAATTATTAAAATCTTTTTAAGTGTCTCAAATTGATTTTAATTCAGAAAGATACTTCTGTCATTATTTTTCTGTAGTTTACAAATATGAAGCAATATATTATAAAATGCAAAGTAATATTCCATTGGAAGGTTTTTAAATATCACTCATTAAAAGTCTGCTCTATTGCTCTCATCTTTTTATTGACTTCAGCATTTAGTTTGCAAAGTTTTTTGTTTTATTTTGTTGTTTAGGAATGTTACAGCTATAATAATTTTGTTTTTGTCAACCCTCATTTTGAGTTTTGGTGTCAAAGATTTATTGCTCCATACAAAGAGATAGGAAAAACTTCTCATTTCAGTTTTCTGGACTAGTTTGAATGTGAGTAGAAAAATGTTTCCCTTATGGTTGTATTCAGTGCTATCTGCCAGCTATATGCTCAGGTGAACATGACAGCACCAAAGGAAACTATTAAAGCTCCAATAACTTACCCTAAATAAATGGATATCTATGGGGTGCCTGGGTGGCTCAGTGGGTTAAAGCCTCTGCCTTCGGCTCAGGTCATGATCTCAGGGTCTTGGGATCGAGTCCCACATCGGGCTCTCTGCTCAGCAGGGAACTTGCTTTCTCCTCTCTGCCTGCCTCTCTGCCTACTTGTGATCTGATCTCTGTGTGTCAAATAAATAAATAAAATCTTTAAAAATATTAAAAAATAAATGGATATCTATGAATGGTCTATCAAATGACTCAGATTAGTAGTTTTTAATAAGTTTAGTGAACTATAAAAACACACAGAAAACTAAATAAAATTAGAAAAACAATGCATGAACAAAATGAGTAATAAGGAAATAAAAACCTTAAAAAAAAAACCTCACATCTGTTAGGTTTGGATACCTTTAGCCTAATGGAAGAGTTTATGATCTAGTCATCAAAGAGGCAAAAGATAATAAAATCTGATAATACTCTTGGTGAAAATGTAATTTGGTATACTACTATGGAAAACATATGGAGGTTCCTCTAAAAATTAAAAATAGAACTACCATGTAATGCAGCAATTCTATTTCTGGTATATATAGATCCAAAGAAAATGAATTCACTATCCTGAAGTGATATCTGTACCTCCATGTCACAGCAGCATTATTTACAATAGCCAAGACATGGAAACAACCCAAGTGTCCACCAACAGATAAAATGGATAAAGAAAATGTGGTACATATATACAATACAATACTATTCTGTCATAAAAAGAAGGAAATCCAGCCATTTGCAACGACATGAATGGACTTTGATGCCATTATGCTAAGTGAAATAAGTCAGACAAAGACAAATAATGTATGATCTCAGTTATATATATAACCTGAAAAGTAATAATAATAATCATAGTAATGAAGATCAAATTTGTGATTACCAGAAGTGGAGGGTGGAAGGGCAGGGGACCGAGGCAAAGGTAATCTAGAGGTATAAACTTCTAGTTCTAAGTTAGATTAGTACTGAGGGTGTAATTTACAACTCGATGATTGTAGTTAACAATACTGTATTGTATATTTGAAATTTGCTAAGACATTAGATATTTGCTAGCTTAAAAGCTCTCATCACAAGGAGAAAAATTGTAACAATGGGAGGTAATGGTAAATTAACATTTTATAATAATTTCACAATACATACATATATCAAATCATATGTTGTACACCTTAAGTTACATATTATATGTAATCATATATCAATAAAACTGAAAAAATAAATATGTACATATTTAAAAATAAAACACATGGGAGCACTCGTATGGGTTACACTGAATATTTTCTATTTACTGTTGTTTAATATAGGCAATGACTTAAGATTTCTTCAGATTTTCTGTATTCAGTTGGAAGGTGAAGATACTAGACATTATCCTCCACAAGCAAATTGTATTAGCCAACGCTTTTTATAATTTTCAGTTTAGTTTTTGTTTTCTAAAAATGATTACATAACTGATAATCAAAATTTATGGACTCCATGGAATTTTTAATTGGTAACAGTGATGAGATAATTGAGTTTGATTTTTGTAAGTATCTGATAATATAAGAATGAATGATCCATGTATTCAAATGCATTTTTGTCATTAATACTCATGGCCTACTTTTGCTAATATATTAGTATAAGAAAAGGTATAAACCAACTTCATTATATAGTGAGTTACATACAATTTTAAATTTAACTTTAGTCAATATAATTCTGGTAAATTCTATCCAAAAGCTAGGAGCAAGGGGTATCAGCTGGTACCTTTGGGGAACCTTCTGGTTTACATAAGCACGTATGCCAACTAATTGGATAATTTTGCTATTTGCTTACAGTTTCAGAAATATTATAACTAGGATTTTCAGGTAGGCTGCTTATTACCCTTCAGAACATATGTTGGATACCTTGATCCTAATGGAAGAGTAATAAATTTTGGATACTCTTAGAGGTTTTAGAGCAAGTTTCTAAGATTTTATGATCTAGGCATGCCTTTCCATCTTGATTTGGAATTATATTTTGAACAATCTTTTCCTCCACTTTGTTACTCTAGAATTCCTTCAAAGATTTAAAAAAATAATTTATGTTTTACTAAGATTTCTATTTTAGACATCTTCCTTTCCCTCCTACAAACCAATGTCAGGAACAATATTTATGTGTGATTATCAAAGGAAGAAAAATATGATCTGGATCACAAATCTAGCCATGCAAATATTGTAGGACACATACAATATCAATAGTTACCAAAAGGAAAAAAATTATAACCTGAATGAAATAAATGGATTAATATAATACATATAATTCCAAAAACACCATTCTTAGATTCACAGAATATATTCTCAAAAGTATAGAGTATATCATATAAGGAAAACATACAATACTTATTAAATTTATCTGAGGGACTAACCAGAAGAGTAAACACTTAGTGACTGAAGAAATTTGATTTATACCCAATGTAAATTCATGTGCCCCAGTCATCATATAGAAGACTATCCACTGGGATATCAAAGCAGTCACCAGAAAATGGAAATAATCCAAATGTACATCTAACAGTAGAATGAAAACTAAAAATAAATATGGACTCTTCAAAAGTGAAACACTATATATCAATATTATATCATACTAAAGAATTCTTCTGATTAAAGCAATGTGTTACTAGCACCAGTATTAAAAAACACCAATAAAATAAATTTTAAAAATTCAAAAATGATTTAAGTTCATAAGGAAGCTTATCATATGATAAAGCTGGCATCTCACATCAATAGGCAAAAATGGACTTTAAAAAATTGGCTCTAGAAATGGAAAGTCATACCGGAAAAACTGACAAAATTGAGATACACACAAGAAAATTTCAATATAGATCAGAAATCTAAATGCTAATAGTAAAGCCATACAAAGACTAGGAGCAACCTAGAATTAATTACTCTATAAACTGAGTATGGGACTAGGCTGATTTGGCTTAATTAGAAGAAATATAAATTAAAAAATATTTGCATGGTAAAAGATCAATCAATCAATCACTCCATCTAATATAAGCCAACAACCCTAATGTAAAAAGAATCTTTAAAACAGAAGTAAAGTATAAAGTAAAAATCTTGGGCAAAATAGACTTCAGGAAAGGACATGAATCATCTATTCATTAAAAAAGAAAACTGTAGGGGCGCCTGGGTGGCTCAGTCTTTAAGTGTCTGCCTTTTAAGTGGTCCTGGGATCAAGCCCCACATCAGGCTCTCTGCTCAGTGGGAAGCCTGCTTCTCCCTCTCCACTCCTCCTGCTTGCATTCCCTCTCTCACTGCCTCTCTCTTTTTCTCTGTCAAATAAATAAATCTTTAAAAAAAAACTGTAAAAATGGCCCTATGAAAAGTTATTCATCTTTACTTAAAACAGGAGACTTGCAAATTCCCCTCTTAAGCAACAGCATTTGATAATATCTAACAAATTATAAAATCACATATGCATTTATTCTTTTTGTTATTATTATGTTCAGTTAGCCAACATAGAGTACATCATTAGTTTTTGATGTAGTGTTCAATGATTCATTAGTTGCGTATAACACCCAGTGCTCATCACAAGCATTTATTCTTTAACTGAGATGTTACCTTTCTAGATATTTATCCCAAAGATATACATTCAACTACACAAATATATATATGTACAAAGGTATCTATTGCAATGATAATTTTAACGGAAAATAAGTGACAACAACTTACATTCCTAGACATAAAAAAACCATTTGAAAGCACTCTGGTTTAACCATAAAATTTAGGCATCTGTAAAAATAGTAAGGTAGATCTCCATGAAATGAAATGGAGGGATTTCTACGATTTATGAAGTTAAAAAAGAAGTACAACTGAACATATATTTATTTTTATATTTATATATGTAATGACATTTTGGTTAAAAACAAAAAAATATATATTTACTTATTTTTCTGCAAATGGAAACATAGGAAGGCTAAATAAGAAACTAATGAATTCTGTTACTACATGAGTTGTGTGAAACTGGAAAACCAAGGATGAGAGAAAGAGAGTGACTTTATATTAAGCTTATCTTTTGTATAGCTTTGATTTGGGGAACCAAATTAATGTTTTACATATTCAAAAAATTTAAATCAATAAAAATGAAAAAAATGGAAACTGAATACAGCTATACTTGAAATGATTAAAATAACCACACTTAAATAACTAAAAAATTGATAACCCACCAAACTTTTAAAACAGTACTTCCACTATATGTTCTTATTCAAAGTATATGTTTGACTTTTGAATTGGTAACGGTGTAGCCATTCTGAAACTATTTTGTAGGAGAGCAAATGAGTGAATTTTGATAAACTGTTGGGAGTCTGTTTCCTCTTGCTGGAAAAATGATGTATAACATGGACTTGAGAAATACAGAGAAAACTTGGCATTGGGTTGGAATCAGAAGTATCCCCATGTATCGGTTTGAAGTGATGACATTTTAATTTTTCTCTTCTTTGGACAGGAGCAATAACAACCAAGTAGCAACAACCACAACCAGGATCCAGGTATCTGTCTGTAAAATATTGTTTTCCAATATAATTAACCCAAGTCTCCTTGGAATCTTGTAAAGATTAGTGATTCCAGGGCTAGAGCAAGAAATATATTCTATGAGCCTTAAAAGTCTTGATTCAGAAGTGAGGAAATGCTGCAAAAAAGGATGGGATCATGTAAAAGGAACATGGGGATCGTATAGAAGGAGCTATTACTACTGTCCAATCCAGCATTATCCGTACATCAATGTGAATAATGAAAGTATTAGATTTTGACCTATTGAATAGTAGTTTATTGAATAAACTACAAATCCACTAATCAATACTGATAAAAAATAAATATAGCTGAAGATAGAGGATAGACAGATAGACATAGAAAAATCAAAGAAAAAGACAGGCTCTCTTTCTAACAATAGAAAACTAAATCATAACTATGGAATAAACAGATTGAGAAAAATTACCATTTCATAACTTCACAGTAATAATTCAGGTAAGATTTATCAGTGGAGACCAAGACTACTAGGTAAATGAAAAACCGTCTAAAAAATTCTTGCCACATATTACTTGACATATTAATTGACAAAATCTAGGTTGAAAATTCAGAAATGCAGAGCAGGATTTCCTGCCCACTACTGCTGCTGAAGAGAAAAATACCACCTTAGGAGTCTCTTTTAGATAAAATACTTTTCATTTCTTTAGAACAACAAACACTTCTGAAAGGTAGTTTTTCTTTAAACTGTTGCCTAGTATATGCTGTAAATAATATGTTAAACTGAAAAAAATGTTAATCATGGGTTAATCAAATATACATAGATACATCTAACAGTCTGTTTATATTGTCTTATTCAGACTTGTTTTCCTAAAACTTTATTGCTTTTAAAAACAATAAACTTATATAATAAATGCTGCCTTTTCATGCTACATTTTTGACAGACTACTATTCAAATTTCTAAAATATTTTCTAATCATTTCTAAAATATGAGTCCATATTAACAAATTTTACTTATATTTGCAAAACATATGTTTTATATTAAAGATGTACAGAGACATTTTAAAGCAATTATGGCCTATTAACAGGAAGCTTAATGAGAGGTTCTAGTGTGATCACTTTTGATCAGAGTCATGATTAAGTAAATGAAGCATAAATGTGAATAATCAAATGTAGATTTTGTGAAGCTCTCTCACGGTGTGCAAAGCCTATATATATTTAAGAAAATTATTCATTTCTTTCTCTCAAAAAACAGAATTCCACTTACTAGAAATAAACTTATTTTAGGTAAGAAGCAAGAAGCTTGTAACGTAATCCAATTCAATACTTACCATTTCAACCAGGATTACTATTGAAATACACAACCAACTAATATCACATATAGGAAGGCTATTTGATTATGAACAGGAAAAACTAATTTCCACATTCTGCTTCCAGGACACTTGAACCTTTGACCTGAACATCCTGCCACCCGCCTAGAGGAGGGCGCTGGACAGCTGAGTTGTCTTTGTGCTTTAGCAAACTGGACAGCCACTCTCCTTCAGCACTAGATTTCAGAGGACATGAGATAGGCGAGGAGACCAGTGGAAAGCCTGCTGAAATTATTGACATAGGGTAGAGAGATCTAACTATTGTCTGGTCTAAAGTTCCAGCAATAGGTAAGATTTCCTAGCTGAGGCTGCACATTATTATCAGATCCACTGGAGCACAAGGAAACATGGGGGCTTAGGCATTAGATGTCTTCCTCCCAGGAGCAAACACAGACTGACAACCAAAGGCTTCCTTGATAATATTTGTATCAGATCTTTTATTCTTAGATTCCACATAAATGATTCTCCATTATAAGACCACTGGAATCACATCTGCCAATTTCCTTTTTAAAACTCATTTTCCTGCTTCCCCTTTTCACCTATGAAAATATTTTACGATGCGGTCCTAAAAACTGAAAATTTTCTTTTTTAAAAAAGATTTTATTTATTTGAGAGAGACAAAGAGGCCGAGAGAGCATGAGCAAGGAGGAGAGGAAATAGCAGATTCCCCGCTGAGCAGGTACCAGCCCCCCACCCCAGGGCCCCATTCCAGGACCCTGGGATCATGACCTGAGCCAAAGGCAGATGGCCCAATGGGCTGAGCCACCCAGGTGCCCCAAAACTGAAAATTTTCAAAACAACCCAGGTGACACACACATACTAAATTTGGAAATCACTATGTTGTACTGCCTGCCATAGGGGATTCTTTCCTTGGGAGCTTATTTACAGTGTTTTCCTAAGAGTAGCTAAATCCTTTTTAAAAAAACACATACATACCTGCTAACAAATTACTACCTTCCCTCTGAATGAGAACAACAAAAAAAAATGTTTAAATAAAATAATTCAATGAGAATAGAAATTATAAGTTTAAAGAATAAGAATTTGAAAGCAAATAAGACAGAAGCAATGAAAAAAGGAACAGTAAGAACATGTCTGTTTACTAAAGTGCTTCATTACATTAAAGTTTCTAAGTACAAGACAATGGAAATAAAAGGGTAATTCTATAACTAATTGTATATGCTAGTAGTAGCTTAAAAAGAAATGTATTATTTCATGAAATTACTTACCCTCATGTTGCCTTTTCCAATTCTTTTAATTAGCACTTACAGTATGCTAAACTTATTGTAAGGCACAATTAAAGACTCCAGATGTGACTGTGATTTAGCTTGATAAAAGAAATCATGAGACACTGATGATCAACACTAATTTCTTACATTCTGCTCAAATCTTGGCAGTAACATGAGTAAATCCCACATACTGTTGTTGTACCACATTAATTATTTTCTCTTACTTTGCTCAAATGTGCCACACATTTGAAATTAATAGATCTCTTCATATAACAACAAATAGAGAACTCTGCCAAATATATGTATAGCATTTTTTCTGAACCTAGAATAAATTATTAAAGGCAACTGATTTATCTTTCTATAACCTGAGAATAACGCACCTAATATTTTTTTTAGATTTTTTCCCAGTTCATAATTGTTGTAACTTAAGCATTACAAGTGAACAGGCAATAGCCGCAAATATTTTCAATATTAAGAAATGTTCTTACTTCATGAATTTGATGTTATCATTAAATATCTCAAATAATGTTTTATGTTATGGGATCTTAACCTGTTTTTTTCTGTTACTATAACATTGGGTATCACATACAGTAGATAATAAATCTAGGGAGAGAGGAGGTACACAAAAGTGAATATATTAGCTTAGCTATATTTGAGTTAAACTTGGTCTTGTCACTTAATAGCTCTGAAATCTTTGACAACAGCTTTGGTATTTTCAATCAAAATATTAGTGCCTAATCTACAATGTGTTTATGATAATTAAAATATACAATATACAAGAACTATTGTTCTGAGTCCTCTATGCTTAATAAGCAACTAATTTATTCCTATAAATGCAATAAAGTAGTTGATAATAGAATAATAAAAGCACTTATTATTTTCCTGTTTGTTCTTACCATAATGTCTAGACTGTACTAAAAATTTCTTGCTAAAGTGATTTTAAAAAGAAGGGTAAGATTTTAGAGAATGAAGAGTTCCTATTTAATTTATTGATGATGAAATCTATAGATATCTTGGTCATTAACAAAAATATAGTCAGGTTCAAAAGTTCTGATGATTCTGGTAATACATTAGCTGGCAAGATATTGTCATGTTGAAAACAAATCGTATGTAATGTCTTATGCATTACCCCATAGCAATGCAGAATGAGAGTTACAAAGAGATTTCAGTAACTCTTTGAAGAATTTCAAAGATTTATTTATTTATTTTAGAGGCAGAGAAAGAGATGGGGGGAGGAGCAGAGGGAGAGAATCTCAAGCACACAGCCTGATGCAGGGCTCCATCCCACATCCCATGAGCTCGTGACTTGAGCTGAAACCAAGAGTCAGACACTTAACAGAGTGAACGACCCAGGCACCCCCCACTTTGAATAATTTTACTCATATGTGTAACATAAGGAAAAGCATAGAGGACCACAGGGGAAGGGAGGGTGAATTGAAGGGGGCAAATCAGAGAGGGAGACAAACGATGAGAGACTCTGGAATCTGGGAAACAAACTGAGGGTTACAGAAGGGAGGGGGTGGAGGGATGGGGTAACCAGGTGATTGGTATTGGGGAGGACACATTTGGTGATGAGCGCTGGATATTATACACAAACAATGAATCGTTGAACACTACAGCAAAAAATAATGATGTACTATACGTTGGCTAACAACATAATTAAAAAAATAATAAAGTACAAAAAAAATAGAGAACCTCAAATCCCAAAAATAAAAAATAAGAGAATTTTAAATAAAGTATTTTAAGTGGAGGTAACGGTATCCTGATTTCCAACAAAAGATTAGGCTACTGAAAATTTTTAGAGTCCTTCAGAGTCAGAGAAGCATCAGATATTTATTAGCATTATCTTCCGTAATACATAAATCCCTAGTCTCCATTTTTTAACATATATGATTTTATTTCTTGCTCTATTAAAGTCCAATCTATGGTGTTAGAGTAGGGGTTCCACACAGTTATTCAGTAATACAGGCTGATGTGAAGGCTCTGCCATCGTCAGCAGGTGATTTACAAGGTTTCTCTGTCAGCAGTTGTTGGCACTATCTTGTTCAGAGCCTCAGGGAGCTTACCAGTGCAATGTACTTCAGCTTGCTCTCCAACCGCCAGCACTAGCATGACTTGCCTCAGGGCTTTCCTTGATGCTATGAACTCATCTTGCCTGTGGACACTGCAGGCTGGCAGTGCTGCTCACTCAGTAATGCATATCCTCAATAACAGCCCTCAACCAGTAATTGATGGGATCTGGTGGAAAAATACCCCATTTCTTTTGTTCCTTTTGGAGAGATAATTTGAGGTGCATGTATTCTACTGGCCCTTCAAGTTCCACAATGGCTTTGATGTTCCAGTGGCTTCCATGGTTAACTTGCTTGATGACACGCCCTTATTGCTTGCCTTCCCTTTCCTGATCTAATGAGCATGAACAAAAATATAAAAGAATACATACTCAATTGTTAATACAGATTGCTTGATGGAGAAGGAGGCTTATATGGGGTTGGGGGATCATATAAGAAAGTACTTATAGGTAAAACAATTTTTTAAAAAATCAAAATTAAGCACGTACATGATCACATACAAATCCACAGAAGAAATTAAGTAAACTATCACTTAAAGTTAATATACAGTACAGTAAAATTACAGTATTAAGCCTACTCCATTTGGTTGTATACAAAGTTAATCATGTTGTAATTGTACGTCTTTATAAATGTATACACACACACACACACCTATTATTATAAGATGTAAAATCTAGATGGAAAGCATTGTCTTAACTCTCTAAAACCAACATTTAATATACCTAAGGTATATGGATTTTGTCTTGGAGAGAAGCTTTTTATAACCAATCCTGAAAGCAGGATACAGAACAGATTCTTTTCCACACTGTCTGAAAAATGATATCTCTATAAGCATGACTAGATCAAGAAGCTATATCATTTTCAAGTGATAAGTAAAACAAGAATGCAGAAGATTTAAAAATGTGCAAATGATAGTAAGAAAATATATTTATTAAGGGCAATCATTTAAAGAATAAGTTTATCGAAGTCAGAAATTTTGGGAATTTGCTTCCTATTATGCAATTGTGATACCTTAAAATCAAATTAAATCAACATCTTATTTTTTGATTATTGTAGAAGTAATTAGGAGAAAAAATGTGTACACTGAAATGCCAGATAGATTTATTATTATTATTACTTTACTACTAGAAGCTAGCACACAGACAGGACTTACTCTATTATTCCTACATTTTACAAAACAAGATGAAAATTAATCCAATTGATTTCTATATTATGTATGAGTGCCTGAGTGCACAACATAAAAATAAGCCATTCCTACCTATGCATCTATCTTTCATTTTAAAAAGAAATATGTATACAATATTTTCTTTATCTATTAAACCATGTTTAATGCATGTCTTTATACACACATAGTTTTACATAAATTGAAAGCTTATAGAAAAGCAAAGATATATGTAATCAAAGAAACATTTAATAATTTTGCGGTTAAACTGTTTTGCATGTGTATATGTCTTTTTACATATTTTAAGTACTTTCCCATTTCTCTCTTAAAGTACTTTTTAAATGTATTTTCATGTAATTTAATTTACCATACTGTACTTTTCTTATCATTTTCTATATATGTCTTTCTTACTAAGCTCTGAATTTGAGGATGCTGATCATATCATATTCTAATAGAGTAGAGGAATTAAATATGCCTTCTTGATTTTGAAAATCGGAATTGCAATTTAGAGAAGCTTGCACTAAACAATTCATTCATCATTCATTCATCCATTTATAAAATTATATTTGAATTGATTACCTGCACACCCCTGTGCCAAGAACTAAAACCATAAAACACTTTAAGATATGGAGCAAGAACTCTATTCTGAAGTATGAAGGAGTCATTAAATGATACTGAGCAGTAGAAAGATATGTATGATCTGTTTTTATATAGAACATTCTGGGGGCAGTAAGTAATAAGGACTGGATAGTAGAAAACTACAGAAGCAACAGCTAAGCAAAACATATTGTAATGCTCAAGATGAGGGGATTTTAGGCATTGACATTGTAAATATTTGACAACGAATGTTCTGAAACTCTTCTACTATAGTTGATCCACAGTGATGGCCCCCAATGAATGAGACTTTCTAGTATTCACACACTGTGTAGTCTCTTCTCATTGAATCTGGCTCACCCTGTTTACTACCTTTAATTAATAAAGTGTAGCTGAAGTGATCGATAGTAAGTTCCGTAGTCCTTAGGACATATGAAGTGTCCACTTTCACCTTTTTGAAACATTCCCTCTTAAAAACCAATCACCATGCTATTTGACATCCAAGCCACATGGAGAGGTCACATTGAGAAAATTGTATTGTTCTCATCTAAATCCATGAAAGAGCTCCCAGCCAGCATTAATTAGAACCACATAAATTAAATGTCTTGAACATTTCAAACCAGTATAGACTCCAGATGCCTGTGGCACCTGATCACAATGACTTGAAGCAAAAGAGCCATCCAGCTGAGCTTCCATCAACAACAGAATCATGAGAGATTAAAAAAAATCATTCTTGTGATTTTCAGAAAGTTTTAAAATGGATTTGTCATGCAGCATAGATATCCTAAACAAATATTGGTACCAGAGCAGTTGTGACAAAAAACTGCAACGTCGATCAGCTTTGGGACCAGCTGTCAGGTGCAAGCTAGAAGGACCCTGAGGAGAATATTAGTAAAGACTGAAAGGGAAATGAGAGAATTTTTATTGGAGTCTAGAGAAAAAGGTGCCCCCTGTTGGGAATTTTGGCAGCATTCTTTCCTGCAGAAAATATGGAAAATAGAAATATGTATCAATTGAACTTGTAGATCTCACTAAAAAACATGGTTTCTATCTTTAAGAGAGAAGCAGTGCCTAGTGGGCCTCTTTGGATTTTGGAAATAATATAAACTTTATTTGGGTTTGCAGTTTCAATTGATTTACCTAATTAGCTTGGAGTATGCCAGTTTTGAGCAAGGTGCAGAGAAGAGGTTGTACAATAAGTCTAGGCTACTGTGCAGATTGCTAGGCCAATTGTCCATATGATTTAATGGTACTTGAAGTTAGGGATGAACTCTGGAATGTTTGGCAGGCTCCTGTGAGTAAATCACACTGTACACTTTCATAATTTTGGAGCAAAGCTATTCCATCCTCTGTAGATAAATATTCTCCTGAGGTGAAACAATTTCATACTTGCTTGGGGGACCTATAAGAGACAAAACATTTGACCTTTGTCCACCAATTCCATATGCTCATCATTAATTGCATGTTTTATGATCCATAAGCCTTAAGCTGGGTGTGCACAATAACACTCAATTTTCAAATGGAGGTGGTATAAACAAATAAGGCTCAAGTGGTTACCAAAAACAAAAATAAATCACATGAGAAAGTTTCATATTTCCATGAATGCTCCTACCAGTATATTGCTTCCGCTTTCTCAACTGATACTTATGGTCCATGAGCATTCCTTATGCTCACTTTTTGGCAGACAAAACCTTTGGCCTGGCTTACAAATAATTCTACATAATATTCTGGTATGTCCCAATAATAGACATCTATAGCATTAGCACCTTACTCAAGAGTATCCTGA
Organism: Ailurus styani; assembly: GCA_002007465.1. Classification (NCBI taxonomy): domain Eukaryota; kingdom Metazoa; phylum Chordata; class Mammalia; order Carnivora; family Ailuridae; genus Ailurus; species Ailurus styani. The sequence continues at coordinate 218,040 of LNAC01000562.1, read as the reverse complement.
AACAAAATTTTTGGACAAAATCCTCCTGTTAAGCAGTGTGTCTCATTGTTAATTTGGCCCAAAAGTAGAAATGACCGGAATTTTAGGTCTGCACCAACTGGTAGGCAGTGGCTAACAGTTTGGCTTGAGAGTCAGGAACTTCGAAGGAATATGATTGGAAAATTGTTGAAAAGGAGGACAGGAAAGAGAGATATATAGAAAGGTATTTCTAATGAAGATACTTTTGCCCCATGCCAAAGCTAAGAAAAGAATAGAAGCAGATGAAAATCTTAATAATTAGGTGAATGAGAAAATGGTTTCTTGAATGTTTAGGCTCCTCTTTCGAAGCCATCCTTCTTCTTGTCTGATGGGCTCATGAATAAGGTAGTCTTGGGCAGAGATGGAGGTTATGTACGGGTTCAGCAACAAGAACTTCCACTCAGCAAGAATCATCTGGTTCCAGCCACTACTGAGTGTCAAACCTGCCAACAGCAGAGGCTAACACTGATGTCAGAATATGCCCCCATTCCTTGAGAGGACCTTCTGACCATACTGGGTCAATTCTATAATGAAAGGTGGAGTGATTTGTTCTCACTGGAATAGAGATCTACTTTGGATACACACAACATTCTTATTCCCTTGTTGGAATGAGTTTATCACATTCATAAAAAAGTTTTAACATCTCTACTTAACTCACTTCTTGTACCTGTCATCTTTATTTTTTAAGTAAACATTAATTATAGACTACTGTAATTACAGTTTATAGAAAACTACAAATATAATACAAAGAGTTCTCTTTTATACCATGTTCAGTTTCCCCTTTGTTAATACCTTACATTGATATGGTATATTTGTGACACAAATGAAGAATACTGGATACATGATTTTAACGAAACTCTAGTTTATTCAGATGTCCTTAATTTTTAATTAGCATCTGTTTTTCAAATCTCAGTATAACATGTAAACTCACACCCCCCATGAGAAATAACTTTATAACTAGAGTACAGTGCTAAAGTACAGTTCTTTTTGTCCTTAAAGTATTTATTTATTTCCATGCTTACTTAGATAAAAATCTTTTCCCCAATCCTGAGTGAGGTTATACCATACATTTTTAACACAGTTAAATTCTTTTGTTACCTTCCACATTCCATCCTAAGGTCTCCCAATTCCCTAATTAATTTTGCTTTATTTACATATATTAAGTTTCGTTATTTGTGCTGCAAATTTCTATGAGTTTTAACAAAAGCATAGTATCATGTAATCACTACCACAGTATCAGAGTAACTCTGCCATACTAACAGTTATTCCCGCTGCACTTCATCTATTGAAATTTCATCTATTCAAACCCTCACCAAGCACCTGGCAACAATTGGTCTGTATTGTTTTTTCAGGAACATCATACTAATAGAATCATAGAGTATGCATTTATTTCAGACAGGCTCGTTTCACTTAGCAATATGCATTTAAGGCTCATCCATGTTGATCTATGTGACAATACTTCATTAATGTTTATCTTTGAATGGCATTCCATATAGACATACCATTACGTATGTATTCATCCTACTGAAGGATATCTTGGTTGGTTTGGCTTTTGACAATTAAGCACTGGTTGTGGTGCATAAACAATGAATCCTGGATCACTGGAGATAAAAAAAAAAAAAAAGAATGAAAGTACCATGAACTTTCACATGCCGGTTTTCAGATCAGTTCGGCAAATATCTAGGCACACAATTTCTGGTTCCTACAGTAATATTATGTTTAGCTTCGTAAGAAATTGCCAAACTTTCTTCCAGAATGACTATAAATTGTTCATTCCCACCAGCAGTGAATAAGAATTCCTTATATTTCTTATCTTTGTAAGTGATTATATTTTCAGTAAAAAAAAAAAAGTTAGCCATTCTTATAGACATACAGTAATATCTCACTCTTGTTTAAATTTTCATTTCCCTGACAAATATCATCGAGAACTTTTTCATATGCTTATTTTCCGTTGTTATATCTTCATGAGTGAGTTGTAGTTCAGGTCATTTGATCCTATTTTAGTTGGGCTTTTGTTTCTTATTGTTGAGATTTAACAGCTATATGTGTATTTTCAGTACAAGTCCTTTAGTAGACATAAACTTTGTAAATATTTTTCCCAGTTTTATGATGTACTTTTTATTCTCTTAACAGTACCTTTAACACAGCAAAAGTTTTAATATTAATACAGTGCAACTTATCAAACGGTTCCCTCAATTGCTTTCATTTGTCATTGTATCTTAAAACTCATCACCAAACAGAAGATTATACAATTTTTTTTTCTGTTTTAGGAAATAGTTTTCACAGATCTTAATTACTCGTTCTTCCTTCTACTTTTTGGAGATCCATAAAGTATAGGCTGGTAACTGGAAAGGTTTCTTTTTTTGCTGTTTTTCCTCCTGATTCTTCATTTACATGTGACTCTAGTAATACAATGACATTTATGGTCCTATGATGATATGGGTAAATATTCAGCTGAAATTTTCTTAGTTTAACTGTGGATGGACAGTTGATATCCTAGTTTCTGAAACAGTAGATATTATGTCTGTGAACTAGAGGAAGAAAGGGTAAGTAAGTCTCTAGTCTATTCCCGTTGTCGATCCCCATCCTCAGCTGTCATGTAGTTATTCTGCTTCAGGTGCACTGTATCCATATTTCACAACTCTGAGTTAAAATAATATTCAAATGCCTAAATATTGAGGCTAGTATAAATTTTTAAAGTTCACATTTCCATTTTTTACCCATATTATTCAATGCTTTTGTTTCATTATTTTTTAATATATACATTAGCATATATTTTAATAAGAATGGAATATATCAGTCATTATAACCATGCCAAATTAACACTTAAACTGATCATTTTTCTATTAAGAATTATCAACAAGACAATTCTTAATTTTTGTCCTATAAACAGGGTGATTTGTTTCACAAGCACTGTTTTGATCCATGGGGAAAAATGCAAGGATTCTGACAAAAGCAAAATGTATGGAGAGCACTGGCACTGCTGAACATACTTTCAATTTTGTATATAATTAACCAGAAATATTACCTTAGAAAGACAACATTATTTCATGAATGAAAGCTCAAGATCTATATCATTTAGAGAATTGTAGCCATCATGCTCAAAACAATCAAACTTCAGATTAAACCTCTGCTGGCATTCTGGCAAAGAAAGCATTGATGTGAAACTGCTGCTTGTAACAGAGACAGATGTTAAAGGGGAAAAGGTCGAGATGTCAAGAATAAGTTAAATGACATGGCAATATTTAGGGACTCCTGAAAGAAAGACTATTAAAGAAATAAACACCTTGTGGATCCATTTATCTCAAAAAAGCTTAAAAGAAAATTTTAACATGTTTTTATTGAGAAGTTCACTTAATATGATTCTCAGATTTTTTTTCCCAAGGAAATGTCAAATTTCTATATAAAGAAGCCTATTGCTCATTCTGAAGTGCAAATAATGTCAAGATTTACATGGATAATCTTTATAGTATCAAGATATATCTGGCTATAATTTTTTCATATGTCATATGGTTTCTCCTTCAGGAATTTTGACTTCTCCTTTCCCTTGTCCATTTTCCTTGTTCTCTCTATATATGGTTTGCCTCTCTATTACTCTTAATTTCTTCTTCACAATTTTTTTTTAGGGCAGTGGGGGGAGAGAGAGAGACAGAGAGAGACAGAGAGAGAGAGAGAAACAGAGGGGAGGGGAGGGCAAGAAGGAGAAAGAGAATCTTAAGCAGGCTCTATGCCCAGCATAGAGCCAAATACTGGACTTGATCTCATGACCCTGAGATTATGACCTGAGCTGAAATCGAGAATTGGATGTTTTACTGACTGAGCCACCCAAGCACCCCTCCTCCACAAATGTAATATTCCTACAGATATCTCAACTTCCCTCATATATTAGCTCTACTCTAACAACCTCAGTGTCTTGACATTTCCTTATTTACATGAGAAAATCTGACTACTCTGTATTAGTTTCTCATTGCATTACTCTACATCATTTTCTCATTAGCCCTTGCCCCCAAATAGGCTACATATTATACTCTGTAGAGTAGGATGTCCTCTTCAAGTATATACCAGGGGCATACTAGTTAGCTACCCAAACAGGCATTGTGCTCAATGTACCATTAGAAGATGTAAGTAAAATCATTATAATGAATAACTTATTTTGTCTGATAATAATTATTTCCTTTTCAGTTATTTTTAATAATGAGCATTACAACTAGCATTCACAATACTAGTGTTGAATACAATAACATTAATTTATATAGGCATGGTTTTTTTCCTTTCTGAATCTCCAAATTTTGGGAAAAGTTTTTGAACAGTAGCTACCTGTATCATGATAGTTCAAATCAAAAAAGAACATATAATTCAATAATTTGAGAATGAAAACAGATTAGAATAAATGAGATGGTTACAATCCTTCTTTTAACAAACCTGGTATGTCCTTTTTCTCTGACAGGTTTGATAAGCCTGATTAGTAAGGTAAGAGAATTTTGGCATCAATTAGCCAAATTAGTCATAAAATCAAATGTCTTAGGCCAGGCAGGACCCAGAACTCTGGAATCCTATCAGCTTCCAGGAATAGTTGTGAGTTCTGTATACCTGTCACCAGCAAAAAATGGAGATAAGGAATATTCAGTCAATTATATGAAAACAGATAACATTGTATTTCATAAAGCTAGACATAAACTTCCTTGAAAGCTAGTTTGACACATTATTTATTTACTTTTAACAGCTTTATTGAGATAGAATTCATTTAACATATAATTCATCCATTTAAAATGAAAAATTCAATGGCTTTACTGCATTCACAAATAGGTGCAATCATCACCAGTCAATTTTAAAACGTTTTCATAATCTCAAAATGGAAGCCCATACTTTGTAGCTATTTCCCCTTATCCCCATACTCCAGGCAGCTCTAAGCAATCACTAGTCTTTCTAGATATATAAATGTATGTATTTTTATTTCCATATACACAATATAAATATATATTTTTCCATATACAAATATGTGTTTCCATATATATTCTCACATATAATATATACATTTCCATACGTACTATATATATTTCTAGCTCTAGATATTTGATATGAATGAAATCATAAAAGCATGTGTATGTGACTGGTTTCTTTCAATTAGCATAATTTTTTTCAAAATTCAACCATGTTTTAGTGTGTATCAGAAGTTTATTCCCACTATGGACAAATTATATTCCCTTGGAGGGAATATTTTCCTTATCCATTAATCAGTTGTTGGGCATTTGGGCTGTCTCCAACTTCTGGCTATTATGAATAATGCTCCTACTAACAATTCAAGTACAATTTTTTGTTCATTCTGCCAAACTGTTTTTGAAAGCACCTGTGCAATTTTAGATTCTCACCAGCAAAGTCTGAGGGTTCTGATTTTTCCACATCCTTGCAACAATGATGATATCTATTTTTAAAAATGTTTTATGTCAGCTTAATTTCTTCAAAGACACAAAGTAATATAAACTTGGGGAACAAAGAAGGTTGGGCAGAATATCATTGTAAGAGCTTTCTATTAAATATTTTAAATGACATGTAATTAATCTACTCTTAAAGCAAATGGCCCCTTCAAAGGGGTGTTCCTTCTCTTTAGGTGATTTACCAAAGAACAGAAGTCAGATTAAATAGCAGAGCCATATAGCCTACAGCCATGACATATGCCACTATGGTCCAATCTATATTTGACACCAAAACACATCCAACTCATATTATAACAAAGTGCCAGGCTGAAAAACACTGTGTACAGCATGACCCCAATTTCATAAAATATTCACACCCATTTATCTATATGGTACAGGGAGGAGTCATTTTGGAAATGGATGTTTATTGCCAATATGGGAAAGTATAGATTTATTTTCTGCTTATTTTTTAACAATAACATTGTTTTTGTTTAAGTATGGTTAACTTACAATGTTATTTTAGTTTCAGAATGATTTGATGTTCTATACATTATACAATGCTCACCACAATAAGCAGAGTTACCAAGGAGAGGATATTTGAAAATGATCTATCTGATAAGGAGTTAACATCAAAATATATAAATAACTCATACAACTCAACACCAAAAAAGAATAATAAAATATTATTAAAAAATAGGCAGAAGACCTAGACATTTTTCAAAAAAAGAAATGGATGCCCAAAAGACACATAAAAAGATGCTCAACACCTAATCATAAGGGAAATGCAAATCAAAACCAAAATAAGGTATCAACTCACACCAGTCTGAATAACTAGTATCAAAAAGATAAGACAAACAAGTGCTGGCACGGATGTGGAGAAAAAGGAACCATTATATACTCTTGGTAAGGATGTAAATTGGTGTAGCTACTATGGAAAATAATTTGGATGTTCATCAAAAAATTTAAAATAGAATTAGCACATGATACAGTAATTCCACTACTAGGTATTTACCCAAAGAAAACAAAACACTAATTTGAAAAGATATATGCACCCCTATGTTTATGCAACATTATTTACAATAGTCAAGATATGGAAGCAAACCAAGTGTCCATCCACAGATGAATGGATAAAGAAGATGTGGTGTGTGTGTGTGTGTGTGTGTGTGTGTGTGTGTATGTGTATATATATATATATATACACACACACACACACACACACACACACACACACACACACTGGAATATTACTCAGCTATTAAAAAGAATGAAATCTTGCCATTTGCAACAATATGGATGGACCTAGAGAGTATAATTGCTAAGTGAAATGAGACAGAGAAAGATAAATATCATATGATTTCACTCATATATGGAATTTAAGCAAAACAACAAAGGAAAAAAGAGAAAAACCAAAAAGACAGGCTCTTAAATACAGAGAACAAACTGGTGGTTGCCAGAGGGGAGGTGGGTGGGAGGATGGAGGAAACAGAGGAGATTAAGAGAACACTTATCTCGATGAGCACTAAATAATATACATAATTGTTAAATCATTATCCTGTACATCTGAAACTAATATAACACTGTATGTTAATTATATAAAAAACAAACACAAAAAGAACAAGTGCTAGTGAGGATGTGGAAAATATCTATTTTTGATTATATATGTCCAGTAGGTGTGAAGTGGTATCTCATGGTGGCTTTGATTTGCATTTTCTTGACGATTAATGATTCCGAGCATCTTTTATGTGTTTATTGGACATTTCTTTACATTCTCGGGAGAGATATCTATCTATCAGACTCTTTACCCAATAAGTGGATTATTGAGTTATTTCTTATATCTTAATGTAGGTACTTAAAACTGTAAATTTTCCTCCAAGCATTGCTTTAGCTGCATCCTGTAAATTTTGTATCTTCATTTCCACTCATTTCAAGATTTTCTGATTTCCCTTTGGTTTCTTCTTTGACCCATTATTTAGGAGTATGTGATTTTATTTATACATATTTGTGAGTTCCTCACTTTCTTTCCTGCTATTGATTTTTGATCATTCCATTGTGATCAAATGAAACATTTTTATACAATTTCTTTTGCTTTTTTTTTGAGTGGTTGACAATGTTTCATATAGTTTCAATACCATAGAATCCATAATTCCAAAATATATATGCACCCCTATGTTTATTGTAGCATTATTTGCAATAGCCTAGATATGGAAGCAACCCAAGTGTCCATCGATAGATGAATGAACAAAAAAAGTGGTATATATACACAATGGAATATTACACGGCTGTAAAAAAGGATGAGATCTTGCCATTTGTGAGAACATTTTGTATTTCTATACTTTAAATTTATTGACATTTGTTTATGGCCCAGCATATGATCTATCCTAAAGAATATTTCATGTGCCACTGAGAAGAAAGTATATTTGGTTTATGAGTAGAATGTTTCATTGATGTTTGTTAGGTCTACTTGGTTCATAAAGTTTTTGTGTCTCCTATTTCCTTGTTGATCTCCATTCTAGTCGTTCTAACCATTACTGAAAATGGAGTACCAAAATCTCAAAATAATATTATTGAATTGTCTACTTTTCTTCATTTATGTTAGTTCTTTGTTTCATATTTTTTTGGTTTGCTTTTTGACGCTATATATGCTTATACTTATTATATCATCCTGATGTAGTGACACTTTTATAATTATAAAATGTCTCTCTTGGGGCACCTGGGTGGCTCAGTGGGTTAAGCCTCTGCCTTCGGCTCAGGTCGTGATCTCAGGGTCCTGGGATTGAGCACTGCATCGGGCTCTCTGCTCAGCGGGGAGCCTGCTTCCCCCTCTTTCTCTGCCTATCTGCCTACTTGTGATCTCTCTCTCTGTCAAATAAATAAATAAAAATCTTTAAGAAAAAAACAAAACAACAACAACAAAATGTCTCTCTTTACCAATAGAAACATTTCTTGTTTTAAGGTCTATTTTGTCTGGTATGGGTACAACCACTCTAGCTATCTTGTGGTTGCTGTTTGAAATATATTTTTAAATTTTATTTTTACTCCCACTTTATTTGTATCTTTTACATTATTACAGATATATTTGGAATCATATCTGCCATTTTACTTTTTGTTTTCTATATGTCTTATGTTGTCTTGTTTTTCTATTCCCCTTTTACTGCTTTCTTTTGCATTAAGTAAATATTTTCTAATGCATCATTTTAGTTTCTTTACTAATTTCAACTGTATTCTTGAGGTCCTTTTTTTTTTAATATCTGCCGCATGATTTGCCATACTACAGCTCAAATTATCTGAGTCAGCTTCCAACTTATATCACCTTAATTTTAGTGTTATATACAAAAATTACACTTTTATATCTTTACTGTATTTTTCAGTCACTGTATTATCATAATGCATATTGCATTAATCTGCAAACTCAACAATACATCATTATAATTATTATTTACCAACTGTAGTCATTTCCTTAGGCCAGTACAGCTTTGCTCACATGTGTCTTTTTGTGCTGTTATTGGCAAATATGTTGTACATATTTTTTAGACTTCTGCATTATAGGCCCAATAATAAATATTTATATAAAATATGTATCATGTAAATACTAATATATAACTATACATGTTATAATTATGCATTATATATATTACATGATTTATATTTCATATATACACATTTTTATATAGTATAATTTTATACAATGGCATTTTAAACAGTGAAGAGAAGAGAAAAAATATACATTCTTACTGGCTTATATAACTACACAGTAATCTTTACTAGTGTAGATTTGAAATATCACATGTTAATCTCTTTCTTTCTACCTGAAAAACTTCTTTCAGTATTTCTTATAAAATAGGTCCTCTAGTAACAAATTCTCTCATTTTTTTCTTCATCTTGGAAAGTCACTGATCAGCTTTCATTTTTAAATACAGTTTTGCTAGATACAGAATTCTTGTTTGACAGTTCTTTTTTTCTTTGAGCACTTCGAATATGCTATCCCATCTCTTGATCTCTTCTGCTCTTCTGCTCAAAAATCAGCTATTAGTCTTATTGAAATTTCCATGTGATTTTTTTATTTTTCCCCTTACTGATTTTAAGATTTGTTCCTTGTCTTTGACTTTTAATACTTTTATTACGATGTGTCTATTTGTGGATCTTTTTGCATTTATCCTACTTGGACTCTCTTGAGCTTCATAGATGTGTAGGTTATTATTTTACAAAAGAATTGGGAAGTTTTCAGCCATTTCAAACATTATTTCTTCTCCTGTCTCTCCCAATTCCTGATGCACCCAACTTGGATTTCTTGGATTCCTAACTTCTTCATCATATTTCTTTGAGGTTCTTCATTTTTTTTCCTTTTGTTCTTAGTTTGCTGGCCTCTACCCTATCTCAAGTTCACTTTTTCTTTTTCCTATGAATTCATGGAAGTGGAGCAATAGTCTGAGGTCCTCTTGGTTCATCTCTCCTGGCATGGATCTGCAGCCTCACAAGTGAGATAAAGAGTGATCAGAGCCGCAGTATTCCCAGTGCATCATACCCAAGGAAGAGCCTTCATTCCATGAGTGATGATGGTTACATGAAAGAAAAGAATACCTATCTCTTAACTGAACTTATTTAAGACTTAACTTCAGCAGCACATAGCTGGAGGCAAGAAAAGAAAAACTGATGTCATCTTCTTCCCAGGAAGAAAGACTTCCAACTGAGATCCAGGAAGAAAGGAAGTCCTCTGCTATTATATGCACCAGTCTGGATTACAGTCTCTGCCTTGTTGAGCTGAAGAAGAGGGTAAGTAGTCTTGGTCCAAATACCACAGATTCAACTTTCTTATTGAATCTTCATAGATTTTCTTCAAAAAATTTCTTCATTTGCTGTTTTCCTTTAAGAGTGTTTCCATAGGTTTTCAATGTTTTATTTTTAATTATGTCCACTAGTTTCAATGGGGAGAGGGTTCATGGAGTTCTTTAAACTATCATGCCTGAAGTCACTCTATATTATTTACTTTTAATTTCCTGAGTTTATTATTAGCCTCACTTGGTATCTATGATATTCAAAATGTCAAACAGAAATTCAAATTGTCATGGATTAGAGTCTCACAATATTTAAATAGCTATTTATAAGGAACTAGGCATGATATAATATATGGAAATGCCATTCAGGCCGATGGGTTTTTAGATCAATTAATTATTTTTATATAAGCTAATAATTATAAGATGCCATTTAATAGAAATTTCCCTGCATGCTACAGAATAGTGATTCATTAACTAGATGCTATTATTACCAGTAACTAGAGACAAGCAAAAATTAAGACACATTTTCAATCATATTAAAGAGTTATTTTATAAGACTTAAGCTGGCCCAAAAATAGACTGCCCCATATCAATATTCCTCTGGCATATATAAATTTGATTTTTATAATTTAATTTCCTAGATCATCACTTTTAATTCAATAATTTGTTATTTCACTTCTAAAGTTGAAAAGAAATTATACACATATAAGTTACATATGCAACAAGCATATGTATGTGTAAACACAACAGCATATTCTTCATCTATCAAAGAATAGCAAAATAACTTAAAGCTATAGAGTTTTTCATTCTTTCAATAATCATTAAATTCTTCCTAGGTATTAGGCACTGTCAGCACATTAGATGTAACAAATGAGCAAAACTGACAGATACCTGCTGTCGTGCAGATCGCATTCAAGTAAGTAATAATCAACACATAGACAATTCTATTCCCATTAAGCTAGATAATAATCGCTTTGTAGTTGAAAACAATAGGATGTTTATGAGTTTTCTAATAATAAATCATTTCTCTGAGGTATTCACAACAAGAAACAATATTTATTAGTCTATCAACTGATGAAGTGCAGTTAAAATTAACGGTACAACTATAACAAGAAAGCAATGATATTGATATTTCTCCAATATTGTTCCGTTTAATCCTAACAGTAGTTAACAAATTAAAATCTCTAGTGAAATAAGGAATTAGAAAACAAACCTAAGTTCATATTCAAATGTGACTGTGGTAAGTTCTTAAAGTTTTCTTTAGTTGTTAATTTTAAAATGAAAATCCTACATACAATGACAGTTTCTTAAAATTTGTACATATTGGAATGAATTATCAAGTTAGAACTAAGACAAATACTAGTTCTAAAGTAAACTTAGGGGTGCCAGGGTGGCTCAGTCGGTTAAGCATCTGATTCTTGGTTTCAGCTCAGGTCATGAACTCAAAGTCCTGAGATCAGAACCCTGTTTTGGGCTTTATGCTCAGTGGGTATCTGCTTCAGATTCTCTCCCTCTCCCTTTGCCTCTTGCCCCATTTGGATATATGTACTCTCTCTCTCTAAAATAAATAAATAAACCTTCTAAAATTAAAAATAAAGAAAAAATAAAGTGAACTTAGATGATTACTAAAATATAAGATATACCAGGCTAGAAAGATGATGGGGAGTGGGAGGACCCTAAGTTCACCTCATCCTAGGGATATAATCAGTTAATGCCCACATCAGTGTAAATTACCCAGAAAATGACCCAAAGACTGGTAGAACAAACTCCACAACTAAACGTAGAGAAGAGGCAATATCCAGGAAGGTAGGAAGGGCTGAGGCACAATTTGGGAGTGAAGGGGACTGTGGCCATCCACGTTCAGAAGTGAGCTGTGGATGTAGTGAAGGGCAAGAAACAGACTACCACGCTGGGAAGCATCCCATGGGGAAGATGAATCCCTATAAAATTTGGCTTTGAAATCAAGAGGTGCCAAATTTCATGAGCTCTTACAACCAATATGACTAAGCTGGGAATTTTAAAAATCAGCAGGCTTGACTCTGGGAGAGACTGGAGGGCATTAGGAAGCTGAGTTTTCCCCTACCCCCACTTAAAGACACAGAACAACTAAAGGCCAGGAGAGACACAATTTACAAGTAGCAGTTTGAAAAATGCCTGGGGCTCATGGTAGGGAGAGTTATTTGCTCACCTTACAGCCTATCCCAAAAAGGCTAGGATCACAAGGGGACCCAGCCAGGAAGAAAGGACTGGGTAGGCACCATTTTCCTCTTGTTGCAGCATAAACACAGCACCACCTATGGGAACCAATGCTGCTACCTAACTTGCTCCCACCGAGCCCTACCCACTTTGTTTCTAACCCATTTTCTCTCTCTTCTCTGGGACTCATATAATACAGATGTTATTATGTTTGATGGAGTCACTGAGTTCCCTAAGTCTTTTCTCATGTTGTATAATTCTTTTTTCTCTCTTTTGTTCATCTTCATTATTTTCCATTATTTTATCTTCTAGGTCACTGCAAACTTTCAATTCTAGTGGAAAGAGCATTAAGTCTCACTTAACAAGCAGACGAGAGCACACACACTTAAAACTTGCCAATTATGGCCAAGGTCCAAACACTGTGCACTGCAGGCAAGGAGAACTTCTGTAGACAGCTGACCTAAGGGATAGAGTAGCCAAGACCTAGCAGCAAAGTGCATGCAACACACACTAGAGACACTTCTTCAAGTGCCAGGCCCTGGAAATTATATGACCTCTTCTTCATAATGCCATTACTCTCAGGGGCAAGAAACACAATGGGACTTTTTAACACACAGAAGAGAGAGACCTAGACATAATGCCAAGATGGAGGAATCTATCCCAATGAATGAACCCTTTCCTGTCATGACCAGAGATCTAATCAACACAGATATAAACAATATGTCGGAGGCAGAATTTAAAGGAACAACCATAAGCATACTCTCTGGGCTTCAGAAAAGCATGGAAGGCATCAGGGAGACCCTTACCAAGTACATGAGATCATATATGAATTTTATTATAAAATCATGTATAAGTGAATTATATTTTATCATTCATGTTTATTTACATAATAATCTACATAAATAAGTTTGGTTAATATTTAGTGCATTTTCTACTATAATATTCAAATATGTTTCACTAGGACTATGAGAGGGGAAAGGAAGTAATCATACTGTCTTAAGGAAAAAAGAGCAGTGCACTGTGGGCTGGAATATATGGACCCTGAAATAATTTTGGTACAATAATATATGCTATTTTTTTAAAGGTTTTATTTATGTATTTGACGGGGCGGGGGGGGGGCGGAATTCAAGCAGGGGGAATGGGAGAATGAGAAGCAGGCTTCCCGCCGAGCAGGGAGCCCAATGAAGGGCTCAATCCCAGGACCCTGGGATCATGACCTGAGCCAAAGGCAGATGCTTAACAACTAAGCCACCCAGGTGCCCCAACATATGCTATTTTAACAACAGATAAAACTCAGTTTGAGTTTTAGCTCTGTCCTTGGGTAGCTAGGTAATCATGGTTAAGGGGTTATACACTTTAGCCATTCCAGTTCCACTGTATTATGATACAGAGTAAAATTAGAGGAGGAGAGGGATAGCAGAAAAAATAGTTTGTGACTGACTGAGCCACATGATATATTTAATACATAATAACTGGATGACAATGAAAACTTTCAATTTATATTTTTCACCAATACTACAGCTTATAATTTATTTTTATCAATAATATGAAATATAACCAGACTAAGAATAGATAATATTATTTTATTTTTTCATAGTGGGGTCAAAGCATTATACCAGGTTATTATGGGGAGGAAAAAGTACAGAAAAGGGGAAGAGAAGAAACAGATCTTAACTAATTAAAACATGGAGAAGATTAAAAAAGTAGAAGTCTCATGACATTTATTCCTAATAAGACCCAAGTTGGTTTATAAAAATAATATTCCATGTAGAATCTCACTGAGTTTCTAATCCTGCTGCTGAATTACATGCTATAGCCACAACAAATTCACATTTATTAGCCTAAGATCCAGGCTATCACTTGTACTAAAAAAAAGAATCAAAGTTAATACAGAAACATTAACTTCTAGCACTTTCAGAATTAGGTGGAATTATAAATAACCTAAAGAATAAGAAAACTCATTGTTAAAAGGTTCATAATCTTTACTCATTCTAAACATCTTAAAGTGTATGTTTAACATAGCCACTAAATTTAGATCACCTGATATAGTGGAAATGTTTATATGTCTATATTTTTATCCCATGCTTTTTAATCATTATGATACTATATATTTCTTATCCCAGTATTTTGAACATATTAATGAACAGTGTTAAGAAACTTAAAATGGGAGGATGCAAAGATGGCAGAGGAGTAGGGGACCCTATATCAACCGGTCCCCTGAATTGGATTTATAACAGACCATTCTGAACACCCATGAAATCAGCCTGAGATGTAAGAAGATATATCTGGATCTATACCAACAGAATATCTCAGGCGGTTGGTCTCGAGGTACGAAGTAGGGAGCAATGATTCTGAGGGCAGACAACAGAAGATAAACAGAAGGGGGAGGGAGCCTCTGGGATCCTGTGCCATGGCATCACAAAAGCCTCCTGCACTGGGGACCAAGCACTGACTCACAGACTGGTACTGGTGAGGAAAGGACTTTAGGGCAGCCCCCCAACTGAAACCTGGAGCTGCAGGGGTGCATGTGCAAACTGGGGGCAGTTGGAGGTTTTAGAAGCACAAAGGGCAGAGATGTGCCTGTACCTGGAAGCAAGGCCTGGGAGTGCTTCTGTGGGTACACTATCCAGGACACTGGGGTTTTTAGCAGCACAGACAGAAATGGAGACAGCGTGGCTTGTAGGGCTCACTGAGGAACAGACTGTGATCACTCTGTTCTGAGACAGAGGTCTAGATACGATACAGTCACTTCTGCTCTGACTCTCGGAAGAGACATGGAAAGCTGCCAAGGAAAGCCAAGAGAGAAAAAAAGACCCAAAAATCCTGTTTTCACTGAGCCCATCCCACCCACCCACAGGAGTCAGGGCAACTCTGCCCAAACAGGATTGCTTGAGTAACAGTGTGGTAGGCCCCTCCCCCAGAAGACAGGCTGGAAGAACAAGAGGTTGACAACCCTAAGGTCCCTATAAAATGGATGCATCTTGCTTGGGTCATGGCCAATAATTTTGACTCTTTACATTCCTTCAACCACTCCTCAACAGAATGACTAAGAGTAAGAACCCCCAACATAGGAAGGACTCAGAGACTGTGACCTCTGCCACAGAAATAATGGACATGGTTATAAGCAAGTTGTTGGAAACAGACTTCAGGATAACAGTTATGAAGACAATAGCTAGGATGGAGAAAACCATTAATGGCAACATATATTCTCTAAGGACAGAAATGAGAGCTGATCTGGCAGAACTTAAAAATGCTATCAATGAGATCCAATCTAATCTAGATACTCTAACAGCTAAGGTAAAGGAGGCAGAAGAATGAATTAGTGATCTAGAAGAAAAACTTATAGAAAAAGAAGGAATAGGAGGAGGCCTGGAACAAACAGCTTAAAATCCATGAAAACAGAACTAGAGAATTAAATGATGTCATGAAACATTCCAATATCAGAATTATTTGGATACCAGAGAGTGTGGAGAGAGAGAGAGAGGACTAGTAGATATATTTGAGCAAATCATAGCTGAGAACTTCCCTAATCTGGGGACTGAAATAAGCATTCATATCCTGGAGGCAGAGAGGACCCCTCCCAAAGTCAAGCAGAACAGATCAATGCCCCAGCAGGTAATAGTAAAACTCGCAAGTCTTAGAATCAAAGAAACCATCTTAACAGCAGTTTGGGGGTAGAGATTCCTTATGTAAAGAGGGAGGAACATCAGAATAACGTCAGACCTGTCCACAGAGACCTGGCAAGCCAGAAAGGACTGACAAGACATATTCAGGGTACCAAATGAGAAGAACATCCAGCCAAGAATTCTTTATCCAGCAAGGCTGTCATTCAAAATGGATGGA
The DNA here is from genome assembly GCA_002007465.1 of Ailurus styani. Lineage (NCBI taxonomy): Eukaryota > Metazoa > Chordata > Mammalia > Carnivora > Ailuridae > Ailurus > Ailurus styani. The sequence continues at coordinate 201,797 of LNAC01000562.1, read as the reverse complement.
GAGATAAAGAACCTCCAGGACTGGCAGAAACTGAAAGAATATGTGACCACGAAGTTGGCCGTGCAAGAAATATTAAGAGGGGTTCCATAAAGGCAGAAAGACCCCAAGAGTGATATAGAACATAAATTTAGAGACAATCTGTCCAGAAACAAGAACTTCATAAGCAACATGATGACAATAAAATTGTATCTTTCGGGCGCCTGGGTAGCTCAGTGGTTTAAAGCCTCTGCCTTTGGCTCAGGTCATGATCTCAGGGTCCTGGGATCGAGGCCCGCATCGGGCTCCCTGCTCAGCGGGGAGCCTGCTTCCTCCTCTCTCTCTGCCTGCCTCTCTGCCTACTTGTGTCAAATAAATAAATAAATAATCTTTTAAAAAAATCATATCTTTCAATAATCACTCTCAATGTTNTGCCTCTCTGCCTACTTGTACTCTCTCTCTCTGTGTCAAATAAATAAATAAATAATCTTTAAAAAAAATCATATCTTTCAATAATCACTCTCAATGTTAACAGCCTAAATTTTCCCATAAAATGGCACAGGGTTTAGATTGGATAAAAAGACAGGACCCATCCATATCCTATCTATAAGAGACTCATTTCGAACCTAAAGATACATCTAGACTGAAAGTGAAAGGATGGAGAGCCACCTTTCATGCCAATGGACCTTAAAAGAAAGCTAGGGTAGCAATTCTCGTATCGGACAAATTAGATTTTAAGCTGAAGACTGTAGTTACAGATAGAGAAGGCAACTGTATAATTCTTAAAGGGTCCAACAATTGTAAATATCTATGCCCCCAACATGCAAACACCCAACTCCATAAGCCAACTGTTAATCAAAATAAAGACATATTAATAATAATAATACACTAATTGTAGGTCTTCAACACTCCACTCTCAGCAATAGACAGATCATCTAAGTAGAAAATCCACAAAGAAACAAGAGCTTTGAATGGCAGATTGGACCAGATGGACCTCATGGATATATACAGAACATTCCACCCTAAAACAACAGAATACTCGTTCTTCTCGAGCCCACATGGAACCTTCTCCAGAACAGACCACATACTGGGTCACAAATCGGGTCTCAACTGATACCAAAAGATTGAGATTATTCCCTGCATATTCTCAGACCACAATGCTTTGAAACTGGAACTCAATCACAAGAAAAAGTTTGGAACAAATTCAAACACTTGGAAGCTAAAGACCATCCTGCTCAAGAATGTTTGGGTCAACCAGGAAATCAAAGAAGAACTTAAAACAATTCAAGGAAACCAGTGCGAATGAAAACACATTGGTCCAAAACCCATGGGATATTGCAAAGGCAGTCTTAAGGGGGAAATACATAGCCATCCAAGCCTCACTCAAAAAAATAGAAAAATCCTGAATACACAAACTGTCTTTACACCTTAAAGAACTGGAAAATCAACAACAAATTAAGCCTAGCCCCCACACAGGGAGGGAAATGATTTAGATCAGAGCAAAGATGAATGAATTAGAAACCAGAAATACAGTAGAAAACAACAATGAAACAATGGAATATTACTCAGCCATCAGAAAGGATAAATACCCAACTTTTGCATCAACATGGATGGGACTGGAGGAGATCATGCTAAGTAAAATAAGTCAAGCAGAGAAAGTCAATTATCATATGGTTTCACTTATTTGTGGAACAATAAGGAATCGAATGGAGAAGACTAGAAGGAAGGTAAAAATGAAGGGGGGGAATCAGAGTGGAAGATGAACCATGAGAGACTATGGAGTCTGAGAAACAAATGGAGGGTTTTAGAAGGGCGTGGGGTGGGAAGATGGGTGACCCTGGTGGTGGGTATTAAGGAAGGCATGGATTGCATGGAGCACTGGGTGCTATATGCAAACAATGAATCATGGAACACTACATCAAAAAGTAATGATGTACTGTATGGTGACTAACATAACATAAAAAAAAGGAAACTTAAAATGTTTTAAGCTAAGACCAATACATCTTCCATTTAGTTTACCTAGCAAAAGGCAACAGAATCAATTCCCTTTCAAATACTATGAGATGAACACATGTAGTATCTTGCAGTATAACGAAGTTAATTAAGAATTCACGATGATGCAAATTCTGCCAGTGGCTCAGCAGTCCATGATTATGTATCTCTGAAATTAAAGTTAATCCACTGGGCTTTAGGAAACTCTTAAAATAAGTATCATTGCTACTAAAAAATTACCTCCCAGGTAACTAAAATAGTGGAAGAAACATTTACCAATGCCTTATTGATAACACAGAAAAGCATACCTTCTAATATTACCCAGTGCTATGATTGTAGGGCCTACCACATATGTTTATTTTAAATCTCATCAGTTCTTACATAATTAAAGGGCATCATAAAGTTATACTCTAAATTTTCCTGAAGTTATAAAAGTTATTGCTTTGTAAATTCATGTATAAAAAGATATGTTGAAGAGGGCAAAAGTCTTTCACTGACTTATCACATATCACAAATTTAAATGTTATATAGCACAAGAAAATATCAAGATTAATCCATACTTAGTTGCTCTATTGTATCAGACAGCATGCCATAACATTTTGGCTGTATAACACTGTGTGTACCGGCAGAGAAATAGAAGATAAAAATATTAGATTCTATTAACATAAATCGAGCAATGTACTTGATTCTTTCCTCATAAAAATAATCTAGCTAAATAACATAAAAGTTTATTTATAGACTAATAAATAACTTGTTTTGGTTTTAGTTGTTAGTAGATAATATAAAAAATAAAATGTTACATGTGGCATTTCCCCGTTTTCTAAGGTTTTGATCAATATTAATTAATATTTAAATAATCATCAACATATTTTTGATAAGTATAATTCATGTTATAACTTAGAACATTATATTTATATAATGCAAGATTAAAGTTAAAATAAAAGCAAATGTTAACAGGTTTTTTTTTTTTTAAGATTTTATTTATTTGAGACAGAGAGAGAGAAATAAAGAGAGAGAGACAGCATGACCAGAGGTAGGTAGGATGAGAGGGAGAAGCAGGCTCCCCTCTGAGCACAGAGCCCAACTTGGGGCTCCATCCTGGGATCCTGAGATCATGACTTGAGCCAAAGGTAGACACTTAACCGACTGAGCCATCCAGGCACCCCTTATTTAATAGTTTAATAACATTTGATCTTATATATATAGATATAAACATATATGAATAAAATAATCAAAATAGATCTTTTAATTATCTCAAAAATGTCAGATATATCCAAAAACATATTTAGTAAAATATTCAAAACCTCACAATTTTATGTTAAGGACATTTACCTTCCTTTTGCATCTCAGGCTGTTTCCACGGAAACAGCAGCTGGCACACAAGCAGAATGTTTATAACTTTGATATTTCAGCTCTGCTTGTCAGGTAAATGATGGAAATGACATTTTTCAAAGAAGCACCTGCAGCTTTTGGGTTCCAACAGGTTCACAGAATATAACATTTTACCTCCTGAAAAAGTTTTAGTTTACAATGTTTCTGTATAAATCATAACCATGCCTGCTTTTAAAAGAGGCTTAATTACTCTAGGTCTATTTTAGAAAATTACTTTTTAAATGCAATAACTGATTTTAGGTAATTTAGAATTATAATGGTCTACAGGGCTTTTAGAATCACAATGAAGAAAAGTATCATGATAATTTGCCTTAGGTCAGACATTTACTAGAGGGAGAGTCTGTCCAGAGTCACTTTTGTTCTGATACAGCATCTCTATTTTAGGAGTTCATCTCAATTTGGCCAAAAATTCATGATTCCAGGAGGCTTCATTCTCAATGGTAAATCACACCTGAGTAGTGAGTGAACTGGTTCACCCCTACTTATGCCCTCCTCTCACCCCACCAACTACCCAACAAATATCAAAACTTGCTGACTTTTGATACCATTAAGCTGTGGTGCTTGACATATTTCTTTCAGAGATAGACTATAACATGCTAATGCTCTGCTGGTTCAAAAATTCAGTGAAGTACTTATTAACATAGTCATCACCATTTCCTGCCATCAATGTATTTAAAAATTTGCCAGTGACTAAATATTATCAATGACAAAAACAAAAGTAAAGTGAAACAGAGATGATTTGGTAAATAAAGAACTTCCTCAAATTAAAATTTCAAGATTTCATTTCCAATTCAAGAAAATATGATGGTAAACAGAAAATAAAATGATATCATTAAAACATTACATTCTTAATTTTATATAAAAAACTCAGGCAAGATGAACTAAAGGGTTCATAAGTTAGGGTAGTCCTTCACATTGAAAAAAGGCACTTAGAGCCAAAAACTTATAACCAAGATACATCTAGTCAAAACAGCCTAATAGTTGGCCATAATAAACTGCTTTTGTAATGGGAACTTACTTGCTAAGGGAAAGTGATCAGTTTTCAGTAACTGAATAGAGCTTATTGAGCAACTGCTGCATGCAAGACATTATCAAGGCTTTTGAATAACAGAAAGTAATTAAAGAGAAAATAGCCCCTTTTGGTAACAGCTCTAGAAGCCTACATTTAAACCCAAGCCATGTTAACAAACTGCATTAAAAAGAGTGTGCCCAAGCTTACCATGGGGCTCAATTAAATTCTGTGTTGGCTTCAGATTACTATACTCTCTTGAAGAAAAAAGGGCAAATGGACTTTGGCAAAAGTGTTTGTGGATTAAGTAAAAAGTTAAAACACTTGTAAAACAAATGGAAATAATAATAAAAATTATATTTTTAGGATTTTTTTTTTTTACTTATTTATTTGACAGAGAGAGAGACAGCAAGAGAGGGAACACAAGCAGGGGGAATCAGAGAGGGAGAAGCAGGCTTCCCCCCTGAGCACCTAGCCCAATGCAGAGCTCCATCCCAGGACCCTGGGATCATGACCTGAGCCTAACATACCACTTGACAACTGAGCCATCCACATGCCCCAAAATAATAATAAAAATTAAAAATGCATATAAGCTATAACCAAATAATCCCAATTTTGTAATTCACACTAACAGAAATATTGGTATTATAGAACTTTCCTCAGAGGGGAAAAAAAGGAAAAGCTGATTGTTGGGGAATTGTACCTAAATAATTTTATATTTGCCTTCTCAAAAAATTATATAGCTAACTAGAATAATTATCATTGTTTTTGCCCAATTGAAATTTTGTTCATGATATTTGTTAAATTATGTCAAAAGTTACAAATAAGTGCATTGCAGTATATGCCTATTACTATGAAATAAAATTGTAACAAAAATATATATGTTCATGCATCTAATACAAACATACATAAAAGCATAAGAAAAATACTAAAGTAAATATACCAGATTGGCAGTTTTGGCTCATTAGAGAGATAAGATTGGAAGAACAGAGAAAGAGCAGATAATTAATATTTTCTTTGTGTATCTTTTGGTCTCTTTTGTATAGCATCCATTACTTTTTAACTAAAAAAAAAATAAAGATATATATATAAGATGCAAGGCAAAAGGAGGCATGGCTTACTGTATCCTTACAATAAAATAAGAGTAAAAGAAAGATGTTAATAGGAAAATCATAAGGAAGAGAAAATATATTTACTGAATCCTGTAAAAAAAAAAAAAACCTCCAGGTAAGTAGACCCACAAAGTTCAAAGCTGTGTTGTTCAAGGGTCAACTGTACATTTTTTGAGGTCAGTTTAATTATCTTGACTGACTAAACTCATTCAAAACTCTAAGTCAGTGTCAATTATGTGTTTACTTTTCCTGAGTGAGTTGAAAGAAGAAACAAAGGACAGAATTAACAATATTTACAACCCCTTAACAACTCATTAACTTGAAATATTATTCAAGATTCATATATTTTTCCTGAAGTGCATTTTGTATTTGTCGTTCTTAATAGGATATGACAAATTTATTGGCACTCATTTAATCATTCAGTTCTCGGCTTGTTAATTTATAATAAATGACATAATGAATTCCCTGCAAGTATCTACCAGATTCATGGAATTTGTGAATTAAAATAGTGTTTCAGTATAATCTAGCCTAAGCACTAACCCAGTTTGTAATTTCTTTATCAGAGAAAACTCAGTTTCTCTTTGAACATGTCCCTTATCACTCTCTTTAATAGTAATCTTATCAATTCACGAACATCCTGATTATTTGAAATATCTTCCATTATATTGAGGCCTAGAGATATCCTAGAATATCTTTGTACTCGCACCCTCTTGCTCTCTCTCTCTTTTTCTCTCTCTTCAAAAAATATATATAAGGTGGGTTTATATCTACCAATTTAAAATGATTCTCCATATTGGCTCATCAAAAGAAGAGAACATATGTGTGGAAACTATGTTTTTATCCATCTTACACTTATTAACATCAAATTTTCTTGGGCAAATAATTTTTCTATGTTTTTCTTTGAGTATCTAAAATATTTTTAATTCAGTTTATTGTGGAAAATAAATTTTCTGACACTTTTTCACAAGGGTGAGGTTATATCAGGTAAACTTCACTACAAAATAATCTACCCCTAACTCAATTACTTAAAACAATAAGTATTTAATCACTCCAGAGTCTGTAGGTTAGTGGGTAATTGTTTTGCTCTGAGTAAGTTCATTCAAACAGCTGCTAGATTGTGTGGGATCTGGCTTTTAGGGAAGTCACAGGTGACATGTTATGTCTCTAGTATACAGAGTCTCTGTCATTCCACTAGCTAGCCCATATGTGTTCAGATGACATTAATGGCAGGAGTTACTTCTATCACTGGTTAATGAGTCAGCCCAGGATACAGAGATGGAGAAATAAGTTCTTTCAACATTTGAAGACCCACTAATGTAATCCACCATAGCAATAGACCAAAGAAGAAAGATTATTTGATAGTGTCAATTGATGCAGAAAAAGTATTTGACAAAAATCCAACAACCATTCATGATAAAAATTCTCAGCAAGTTAGGAATAGAAGAAAACCATCTCAACTTGATGAAAAGCATGTATAAAAAAATGACAACTAACATGATAGTGATAAAAGACTGAATGCTTTCCCTGTAATATCAGGAACAAGGCAAGAATGTCTTTTCATCACTCTTATTCAACAAAATACATGAGTCTAGCCATTACAACTTGGCATAAAAATGAAATAAAATCATACAGATTGGAAAGAAGTAAAACTGTTTTTATTTGCAGATTATGTGATTGTGTACATAGATTATCCACACACACACCCCAAAATATCTACAAAATACTCTTAGAACTGTAAGTTCAACAAGGTCACAGGGCACAATATCAATATACAAAATTCAATTTCCATTATATGTACTAACAACAAACAGGTGGAAAACCAAATTTAAAATACAAATGAATTTACAATTACTCCAAAAAAATGAAATGCTTAGGAATAAACTTAACAAAAGAGTTATGGATCTATTTGCTGAAAATTACAAAATTATTTTGAAAGAAATCAAAGAAGACTTAAATAAATGGAGAAACATATTATATTCATAGAGTTAGCAAACTAAAAATGCCAATTCCCTCCAAATTCATTTATAGACTTACTGCAATTCTTATCAAAATTCCAGTAAACTTTCTGTAGATATAGATAAGCTAATTCTAAAATTTATATGAAAAGGAATAGGTCCTTGAATAGCTAAAACTATACTAAAAAATAATAAAGAGGGAATAATGACCTGCTATTAAAGCCTACTACTCAGTACAATATTTTAGATAGACTATTATTGGCTGAGAAAAAGACACATAGATTAATATAAAACAAAATTAAAAACTCAGAAACATAACCACACGAATATATCCAACTGATTTTTGCAAAGGTGTAAGAGAAATTCAATATAGAAAGGATATATAGAGCCTTTTCAACAAAGGCTCTAGAGCCACTGAATCTCTACAAAGTGAACGTTAACTTAAACCTCACGTATTACACAAAAATAAGATCAAAATGGTTCATGACTTAAATATAAAACAAAACTGAATTTTTGGGAAAAAAAAGACAAAAATCATCAAGATCTTTAGGCATTGAAGTGTTAGACTTGACCCTGAAAGAATGATCCATAGGAAAAAAAATAATGAATTAGACATCATCAAAATTAAAACCTTTCAGACTGCAAATGAATCTCACAGAAGATGAAAAGCCAGCTATAAACTGGGAGAGAATATTTGTAAGTCACATTTGACTTACACAGAGCACAGAGTCAGCTTGGAATTCTCTCTCTACCTCTCCCTTTGTCCCTCCCTGCTCACTCTCTCGACCTCTAAAATAAATAAATAAATCTTTAAAAAAAAATGATATGTCACAGAGCATGCACCCTTGTTATGATGTAATAATAATGGCCAAAAAATTAAACAAGTTGGTAGTCTTGAGGAAAGAATTAACAATTCACAGATTTCTATCCCCAAGGTTAATATATTTATGTAATTTCTTTCATTTTACTTTTCAGTTCCTTCTCCAACTTCATATTTTCATGACTTATGTTTTCTTCTTAATAACTTTTCATTAGATTGTTTCGGATGTCCATATACTTAGTAATTATACAAGAAACTTATTTTATATTAAAATATGCACTCAAAAATTTTTTCTGACAATTTTTACTACCTCATTTTTTACAACTTAATGAAGCAGTAATTTTTCAAATTACCTATATCTATATTATGCATTTCTGAATCTAGGCAAACATATACTTAAAAATTAAAGATCTCACTTACATGTGAATCTTAAATAACCAAACTTGCAGAAGCAGACAGTAGAATCATGGTTACCAGAGGTTACAGGGAGAAATTGGTGAAATGTCGTGCAAGATGAGTAAGTTATAGAGATCTAATGTTCAACAATGAAAACTATACTTAACAACATTTTATTATATATTTGAAATTTGGTAAGGAGGTAAATCCAAAGTCTTCTCATTACTAAAAAAATGTGGTAACAATCTGAGGTAATAGATATATTAATTCTCTTGAATGTGGTGATTTTTTCACATAGTGTATGTCTGTGAAATAATCAGATCGTACACCTTCAATACATAAAATTCAAAATTGTCAAAAGCAATAAAAAATTTTTAAAAACCCACAGGTTTAAATTAATCTAAAAAATAAAGTTGGAGGGCGCCTGGGTGGCTCAGTGGGTTAAAGCCTCTGCTTTCGGCTCAGGTCATGATCTCAGGGTCCTGGGATCGAGGCCCGCATCGGGCTCCCTGCTCAGTGGGGAGCCTGCTTCCCCCCCTCTCTCTCTGCCTGCCTCTCTGCCTCCTTGTGATCTCTCTCCCTCTGTGAAATAAATAAATAAAATCTTTAAAAAAATAAAAAATAAAAAAAAAAATAAAGTTGGAGAACTGAACAAATCCCCTTTCTCTAGGCAGCCTCTGTCTACTTTATCTACTTACTCTACCTGTTTTAAATATAGATTACCCTTAAGTTGTTAAATTTAGTAGTAATCACCATAAAATTTATCAACTTGTGGTATCAATACGCTTAAGGTTCTAATTTTATTGGCAACTTGAATGCATATGCTATGGTAAAATAGAAATGTTATTTCTAAGTTGAGGGATTATATTGTTCTTTGTACAATTTTTTCCATTAACTTACTTGATAAATTTGATAATAAACATATTTTAGAATATTTTTTCATGTGATACATTGACAGTCTAATTATGCATTTTTCATTTTTTGAAACTGCATTTCCTTTCACTAATTTAAAGTCTGAGATAAAATATTATTTGCTTTTATGCTGGTTTTCTCTGTGTATTTTTCTAATTTACTTCAGTTGCAACACTAATGTGGTAATTAGATGGCTAATGAAAAAATATGCTTGTTGGGGAAAAAAAGGTAATATGTTGAAGACACGACAACTGAGTTTGAGCATTTCATATGTTAATGCTTTCCCAGATCCATTTCGGAGAATTTTTGTTGAAGGTAGTGACGAAAATATGAAGTGGAACAGGCATGATGAGGAATAGCCAATGGTAATTATCTTGGCTGACAGAGAAGTCTGTTAACGCAAAGGAGGATACATCATACAGTAAAGAGAAGTAGACGTTAACAAGAATATTCATTAATAACTGTAAAACAATTCCATTTCATCTTGGACCAAATCATTAATTTCTGTATCATATAATATGAATTTTTTAAAAAGATTTTATTTATTTATTTCACAGAGGGAGAGAGATCACAAGGAGGCAGAGAGGCAGGCAGAGAGAGAGGGGGAAGCAGGCTCCCTGCTGAGCAGAGAGCCCGATGCTGGCCTCGATCCCAGGACCCTGAGATCACGACCTGAGCTGAAAGCAGAGGCTTTAACCCACTGAGCCACCCAGGCGCCCATATAATATGAATTTAATCTAACAAGAAATCCCACAGTTAACCATTCAATGCTAAACATAAGCAACAATGGACAAATAGAAAACAAGATGGCCAAAGGATTGTTTAATCATTTTTATAAATGACTGCTGTGGTGCACATCTTGGTCCTATCAGAGATCTGACACTTGTCCTTTCATTATCACTGTAGCAATCCCTAAATGGGGCTTGCTGTTGGCAGAGCAACAAAAAGAATCCTTAACCCCTTCTCTCAGAGGAGAGATGTAATCTTAGTCATACTGCAAGTAGTTGACATTTGCCAAACAAACTTAAAGGGCAAGGTCTCAGATTCATAATTCACAAATTGAAGTCTTCATCTGTGTGCTAGCCACATTCAGCTTCTGATAGTGTTTTGGGTTTGAAATATACAGACAGAGGCCTTCCTCACTCACCAATGAATATGCTAAATCTCTCAAACATGCAAAAGCCCTACTAGTAGAGATTCCTCCTTATTTTCTTAAGGAGAAATTATATCATTTGCATGTCTAAATTAGTTAGTCACTTGCTTGAAAATCTTGTTCTGGGATGAATTTCTATGAACAACGCATGTGTGAGCATGTGTGTGTGCATGTGCGTGCATCCCGGCAAATTCAGAACCTAAAGCTACAGTATTTTGCCCCTTCTTTTTTTCCTCCTACTAATCGTTGTTCTATGATAATTCAAAATCATCATTATGTAACTGATGTTAATCTTGGTCAGTAGTACCACTGCAAATTAAAATGTTGGTAAATATATCCTATGTATGCCATGGGTTTGTTAATGTCGACACAAATAGACTACATAAAACCTGTTGAGATCAATGACTAAATCCTTCTTTTTCCTTGCAATATGTCTTCAAATTTTACATGGTAGACTAAAGAAAGGAAAAGCCTTCACATTTTTTTCTGGATAGATCTGCTTCTTATTTGGATTCCAAGCTTTACATCACACATAAAGATTATAACATTTAACTGCATTTTATTATAATGAAATTCTTTCCACCTCCATAATTTTATAGTAATCCAATATTTCTGTAACTGAGAAACTCAGTATAGAGGAGAGAAAAAATACACAAGTCAATCATGAAATGGTGTAATACTTGAAAGTTTACCTCTAAGATTAGCAACTTAACAGGGTTTATGTAATCATTTTAAAATTAAGTAAATATTGCTTATAATTTAACCTAATAAATTAATTAAAGAGGTTGTTGGATATATGAGTTTAACATTTCCATTCAAATCAGTGTCATCTCTAAGTCCAAAAATTAGGAAAGGCACAAAGAATATTTGTTTTCAATTAATGAGTTTTAAGTCAAACTTTTCAAGCATGAAATTTGTTCTGCGAGTCATTCCTAAATTGTTTTCTTTGACTTTTATTCACAAGTATCAGGAATCATCCTTAGTCATGTAAATATGATACATGCCATTGTAACTGATTAAATAATTTCCCCTGAGAGGCCTTATGCTCCTATATAAGAATTGGCCTTACTTTTAAAATTGTTTCTGTATTGACTTTAATGATATTCCCACAGACTAATACAGCATACGCACATCTACCCACTGCTAAAATTTAACACAAGTTAACATAATATTTGTTTCATATCATGTGGAGATGATATGATATTAAACTCCACTTTGTGCCACTTCTCAGTCCCGTTTATCCTCTCATCTGCCTTGGACACAATCATTCTCATGAATTGGTATATATATCCTTCTTGTCCATATTTTTACATCTTATATAGACCCTTCAATTTTTATGATAGCATTTTTGTGTTTTCAATTTTATACAAATGGAGACATGCTAAATAAAAATTATGCAATATTATGTTTTTATTTAATGTTCTCAAAGTCTTTTCATATTGAGATACATAGTTGGTAACCTTTATTTCAACTACTGATTTTCCTACACTGATTAAATTACATCTACATATTAACTTACTAATTTCCTCATCAGTGGGCTCCATTGCAACAATGCTGCACTGAATAACCCTGTACATCTCTTTGTGAACATTTTTAACAGTCTCTAAAGAATATACAGTTGACCCTGAAAAACATGGATTTGAACTGCATGGGCCTTCTCATATGCAACTTTTTTTTTGGTAAACATAGTACAGTACTATAAGTGTATTTTTCCTTTCTTATGATTTTCTTAATAACATTTTCTTTTCTCTAGCTTACTTTACTTTCGCTAGCTTACTTTTCTCTATTCTTACTTTGTAAGAATACAGTATATAATAGATATAACATAGACAACACATGTTAATCAACTGTCTATGTCATTGGCAAGGCCCCTGGCCAATGACAACTGCGAGTACTTTTGGGGGAGTCAAAAGTCATACACAGATTTTTGACTGAGCTGGGGTCAGCACCCCTAACCCCTATGTTGTTCAAGGGTCAACAGTACATACCAGTGGGATCATGGAGGTAGAGAACTGACATTTTGCACCTTACTGGGTGTTTTCAAACTGGCACTGCTAGAATTTTGCCTATATTGTAAATTCAGTATATCTTTTTTTTTCACGGTTCTACAAGTTTTGCTGATTCTTTGTGGAACCCATGCTATTTATTCAACAAACTGATGTGTTTGTCTATGTTGCATTTTTTTTGCATATACTCAAATTATACTTCTGTCATTGTTCAGACACACCTTATAATCATCAAAATCTATCAGCAATATATGAAGAGATGTTTAATTGTTCCAATATGTTCTAAGAAAGGCTGGTTACAATGTTTCAAATGCCTTCACTCAGTTACACAGTGAAGCTTCCTATTAAAGCATGTTTAAAATCTATGCAACATTTCTAGGAGCATCACTCAGTATTTTTGTACGTTGAGTATCCCTTGGCAATAGGAAGGCTTCTACTCTACTTAGTGATAATTATAAATCTCAGTTTAGATTCCAGATTCAAAATGAGTTTCTCCAAGGGTAGGAAGTAACTCTATTGTAATATCCCTTTAAAACTATTAACTGCTTTCCTGATTTTGGTACCTTGGGGTGTTCTTAACTATGTCACATTCACTGTTTTACATTCCAGTTATGAAGCATGTCTTTTCATCCTTCAAACACAGGTAGGTCATAATTACCTTATTTTATGGTAAACAGAACATATTCTTTTGTTGTTTCCCAATAGTAAATTTCAATTTAGATTTGTTTTGTTTTGTTTTGTTGAGGTGGGGGGTGGGGAGAAGAAGAAATGAAAAGTGACTGTTTAATGGGTCCAGGGTTTCTTTTCGATGAGATAATAATGTTCTGGTATTAGACAGTGGAAGTCATTGCACACCACTGTGAATATATTAAAAATCCTTAACTGTATACTTTGGTGGAAGTGGCAAAATTTTAAGAGTTATGTGTATTTTATCTCTGTAAAGAAAAAAAAAACTTAAAGAGTTAATTTTTTACTGGATCATAAAAGAAGAAAACAAAGGAAGTTGTAGTCGTATAACTAGGAGCAGTCAGGCCCTGTATACAGGGCCATAGAGATCATATTCATGAATTTAGTCTTAATCTAATTGAAATGAAACAACAATGGAGGATTTTAAGCTGTGAAATGGACACAAATATACACACACATACAACTTTAAAAATATATTTCTAGATTCAAATCTACTGGAAAAAGATATATAATTGCATCTTTTTTGAAACAAATCCATGGCAGATTAAAGATTAAAGATGGCCACAAAAATCTTTGCCAGTTATCCTATTGAGAAGTAGAGTCTATATTCCCATCCTCTTAAAATGATCTTCCCCATGACTTGCTTTGGTCAAGTAAATATGCTGGAAATGCTTCTCTGTTAATGTCTGACATTAAACCTCAAGAGCCCTGCAGCTTCCTTTTTCATACTTAGCATACTCCTTCTTAGAAGCTACATGCCATGTTAAGTTGTCTGAGTTTCCTGAGATCAGCGCAATGTGTGGAAGACCAAGAGAGCCACATGGAGAAAGAGAAACATGTGCATGAGGTGCCAACTAGGTAATAAAGCCTTCTTGAATCGCCCAGTCCAGCCACTAGTACAAGGAAGCTGTCATGACACCACCCAATGCTACTTGGATCAGAAGAACTACACAGCTAAACCTTATACAGTGTTTGGCAAGATGTAACTGACATGTTGATAATACTGACATTTGAATAAACTGGGATTCTACTGTATAAAATGTATCATAAAATATGAAATACAAGCCATCAATGAGAAATATTTTTAAAGCAAGTAATTGACATAGAACTAGTCTCAAAATTATAGAGATGTTCTATAAGTCAATGGTAGACAAACACAATAATTTAATGAAAAAGTTTATAAATAATTTATAAATTAGAAAAAACCAGAACAGCTCATAAGTATAGAATACTCAAAATGGCTACACTCGTGTAAGCTAAGACACTAGCACTAGCCCTTTCATACTTATCAATTTGGTTAAAATTTAGAAGTCTGACCAGCTACAGCACATTGGGGAACATGTGGAGAAAGGGGAACTCTCAAGCATTGAGAGTTAAATATAACGTGGTATAAATGATGAAAGTAAAGATGGTTATACCTAATGCTAGAGTTTGTACACATTTGGAAGTATATTTTTCAAGGAGTTATTATATTCTAATTTGAGAGAGAACATTAAATATTAGTGTTATATTTGATACTGAATTGATCAATTTCCTAAGTTGCAATAAATAACTTTGGAGTAACTTTATACCAAAAGAACCTATTTGCATTTTCACCAAAAGAAAATAAACTCTAATAAGACTTCTTAAATGTTAAAGCCACTATAAAATGAGGACAAGAACATAACCAAATTTATTATACCATGAAAGAAGGAGTGTTATGTATGAGACATGACATTTGTGTAAGAAATTACTTAGAGACAAAGTTGAAAATATTATGCAAAAATCACTGAAAATTAATTCATATTATTTATACAAAAAACTCGTAACTAAATTAGAAACCAAGAATAGGTCATATGCAGAAATTTCAAATAGGTTGTATTGATTACTAATAAATATCTAGAAATATCAATCCAATAATGAAAGAAATAAAAAATAAATTTAAAAAATAAACCATTTTAATCTGTCAAATTAGCAAAGATTTTGAAAAATCATTGTAGTTTAAATTGTGAATAAATAAAATTTGTTAAATGCAGTGCTTTCTAACGTATCTGATGAGAATATAACTGAAGGTGTATTTTTTAATTTAATGTTGCATTTAGATATTCACATTAAGAGGAAACCTAGAAATGTTCAAAGATTTTAGTAATAAAGATCTCAAAAGAACGTGATAGAATAATTGAACATTACATCAAAAACTAATTATGTACTATACAGTGGCTAGCTGAACATAATAAAAAAAATGTGATAGAAAAGTCTAACAATTAAGAAGCAACATAAATGCATAGCCACAGGTGATGCTTCAGTAAACTGCATGCTACAATTTTTAACACTGCAGTTTTAAAAACACTGTCACAGGACAACATTCTGACATAAGTTTTAAAAAGCAGAATATAAAACTTGATGTTTGCATGTTAATTAAAGTTAAATAATTAAACTTACGGCTAGGAAGGTAGTTAAATATATGTTGTATAGGTCTGTGTTGGATTATTTTATTTTTAATCTTTATTAAACTCCCTATAAAAAGTTTTTATATTTTTAATAAACTGCTTACCTACTATTTAACTAAATAATAAAGAATGATTAGTGAAACACTTTCAAGTAGTTTGAGGATTGAAAATGCAACAGAACACTATAACTCTATCTTGTCAGTCTTGAACTATGAACACCAAATATACTCTTCAGAGACAGCAATAAAGTTTTACAAATTTCTTTTTTTTTTTTTTTTTTGCATCTTCCCAAATCCATTTCTCCTTTAGTCTGGTATCCATCTCACTGCCTCATATGGTATTATCTCCTGCATTTGCAATTGCAATACCTCCTTAACTGGCCTCTTGCTTGTGTATCCTGACCCCTCTACCACTGGCAACACAGCACTACCATAAAATAATCCTACTAAATAAAATCCAAACTATTCTGTCTTGTATTCAAGATTACGGTCTTCACAATCTAGACTTAAATCTATTATATATATATAATTAATCTAATATATAGTTATTTATTTATTTTCAACAGAGTTTCTGGCTTTGGCAAACTGGTGAGATATCTACTGTAGTCACTCAGTAAATAAAAATGTTGGGTGATCAATCATCCTGCTATTTCATATAATGAGGCATAAATTCATCCTATTTGATTGACAAGAAAAACTCTTAAAATCTCCCTGCCTTGACCCCCAACCTTCTCATCATATACATCCATCTAAATGTCCTGGTAGAATTTATGACTTCATCATAGCCCCATTCAACTCTTGTCTCCTTGATCGACCCAGGGCAAAGTAGATTATGTTCACTCTAAACCTTTGCTTGCATTTTAGTCATTGCCCACACCCATATCTCTTCATGCTATTTTTATTTCTGTTTCTTTCTACTCTACTAGATCAAGGTTCATAAAACAAAATAATAACAGTAATTTTCATTTCCTCAAACTTATATACTAATTACTTTGACCCACTAAATGAGGCAGTATAAAAACAGGTAAAAGAAAACAAAGCCAGTACTACCAAATATAAATTGGGATGGGACATTATAATTAGTAAACTTTTTGGGTGAGAATAATTGCCTTACAGAGTCTTTGGTATGTTTTAAGAGTTCATGAATATGTAAAGCAGGCAGATCATAATTAACAAAAGGTACATCTAATTACTGTTCTTCATCCATCCTGAATGAATAGTTCTACTAATATTATACTCTCTGACTGATTCATAAATGATTTATAGTAATAATAACAAACAACAGCAAAATAATGGAATAGACAGACCATAGTTCAGCATCCCAAACTGGTATGATGTCTGCTCAAAGTTCCTAGTAGTCAAAAATTCAAGGAGGTATTCAATCATCCTTAGAGCAATGCCTCTCATTACTATGAGAATGAATACATTTGCTAAATGTATTCGGGTATAAACAAAATGAGAGAATGAAGGGGTACTTAGGTATTTAGGGAAGAAGGCAAAAGGATCCATCATCAAGAAGTGTGAAGCATAGGAATGAATTTTTTAAAAAACAACTAAAAGTTCTTATTTGCAGATTTAGGGTACTATTTCTTTTTCTTTCTTTCTTTTTCGTGTTTATTTATTTTATTTTTTATTTAAATTCCATTAGCCAACATATAGTACATCATTAGTTTCAGATGTAGTGTTCAATAATTCATCGGGGTACTGTTTCTTTTTTTGTTTGTTTGCTTGTTTCAAGATTCACATTGCTTCAGGCATCTATCATGTTATGATAATTGAGTTTTGATTTTTTTTTAATGTTGGCATTTTAACGATGTACTTGTAGCTGCCAGCACTTGGCACAGTTGAACAATTTCAAGTTTGCTAAGAGGGCAATTTCATTCCAAGGTAGAGGAATGAATATGGAAGCCTGTAAACAGAAAGCAATAACAACTTGAGCAGTTGCATTTTTCTATCACCAAAATTACCTAGTCTCTCACAAAACAGTGTTTGTTGAACTGAGTTACAAAGGCAGTTTACGATTTCTAAATTTTGTCAAAAGTACCTAAAAATCAGACAAACTTACTAGTTTCTGAGTTCCAACACCACTCTGTCATATTTCTATATAGTTATCAATCATTTTTCAGCATATGTGAGAAATATAAAAATAGTAACATTAAAAAGGACTGCGACCTAATTTGAAATGTAAAGAATGCTGTATAATTTTTTTAAATATTTTATTTATTTATTTGACAGAGAGAGTGTGCACAACCAGAAGGAGCAGCAGAGGGAGAGGGAGAAGCAGGTTGTCTGCTAAGCAGGAAGCCTGATGCAGGGCTCGATCCCAGGACCCTACGATCATGACCGGAGCCGAAGGCAGATGCTTAACTGACTGAGCCACCCAGGTGCCCCAAGAATGTTGTGTCATTAATCCATTCATACACAATTATTTTTTAAAATGTACTCATTTTTAACATAAATAACTATACAAAAGCTTACTAAATTATTCCATAGTTTCACTATTACATTAACTTTTCAGGGAAATTAAAATAGCTCTCGTGTAGAAGGTTAGGTAATACAGCAACCTAAAACAGTGAACACTCTGAGCTCCACTCTGTAGAAAGCCTGGGGATTACTGACAGTCATAAAGAATAAAGAAAAGACTCGGTTTTGTTTTGAATATTAGATCTGTACCTCACTGGATGAGTAATGTTGCAAGTCTTAATAAAACAAGTAGCAGAATTTTGTTCTGAACAACCTTCTCATTAAATCCAAGAAAATGGTGTAAACCCAAAGTCAGCCAGAAGATATTATTTTGCCACATACTGGGTGGAAATATTTTCTTTAAGAAAATACCATGGCTGTGGACTAAACTTTACAAAATGTAGTTACCTAAATCAGAATAATCCACTTACATTTAAACTCCCCCCATCTGTGGTGAGCCCAGAATAATGTATAGAGATGTTGAATCACTATGTTATACACTTGAAACTTATGTAACATTATGTGTCGATTATACCCAAATAAAGAAATTAAAAAAAAACACACACCCCACCTAACAGAATTTTACTTAATTACCAAACCAAGATGACCATACTTTCAAAAATGTAGGTCAAAGTGAATAAAGAAGGTACTGTGTTTTAATTAATGTATTTTAAGAAAGTAATTTTATAATTGGCCTTAGCATCATTAGTATGTCACTTAGTCCATTCCTCAGTTATTACTAGCCAGCCAGCAAATGAAGGAATTCATCTGTTTCCATTCATTAAATAAAATTTATTTCTAGATACCATTTAAAATGTGGAGAGATGAAACTGAAATAAAACAGATATTTGAATCTCATTTTAAAAATTGAATTAAATCCCATACAAATTACTCTAATTAAATTACACCCTCATTTTTTGTGTTGTATCATTTTCCCTCATTAAAAAGATGAATACAAAAAGAAGTGTCATCCTTGTCCACAGAATTAACAGATCTCCCAAGTGTCATATATTCACAATGTCCCTTAGTGTTGGATTTGCATTTAAAATGTGAGCCAAGATGTGAAAAATCACTCATAGTCAGAAAACTCTCTACAGACACAGACATCTGAAGAGGTGCCTGTGTATCATCCATTCTGGCAAGTACATGAACTACCTTATGCTGAAGTGCAGCCTAACTACCTTTAATTTTCAGTGGGAGTATAGTACATGCATAAATGATGTATGTAACTGAAACCTCTCTTCTACTGAGAAATAAAATATTTTAGACATAATTCAACAGCTGCATTAGATAGGCATTGCACTCAGTCCAGCCTTTTAAGTCACCAAACTCACCAATTAGCAACATTTTCTTATGCTTCAGAAATAATAGCCATTCTCTTCTTTTAAATACACTTCCATGACACAGAGTTGTACTCTGGCTTTATGTAGTAAAGTTACCTTGTCTGGGTCTGTTAAACTGCTGAGCATTTCTCCAAAGAATAAATTTAATTTTACAATTAGGGGAAAATATGATATAATTTGTAAGCCAACTTGTTCAAGAAAAGATAAAAGTGATAATTAGACACATTTCAGGTTTTATTTAGTCAGTAAGCAACTATTATAACTATATTAAGGAACTTAAAAAAATACTCATGATAGTGTTGTCAATCTACTTGGGGACAGAATTGTCCTTGGGGGACACATTATTTTTGTGAACCAGAAATATATTTAATCATCAAAACTGCACATAGTGGCACTTTGGTACTGTTCAAAGCACTCTGGAAATACTTTCTTTGTTCTCAGAATTTCTCATTTCAGATCTTGATATAAATCACAGGATTTCAAAAGCAAAAAGTGAGCCATTACATAATTTATATTTAGAACAAGAAATAGTAAATTCTTCACAATGTGGGAGTTTTCTATTTAGAATTATTTGGGAAATAAATTATTTCTCTTACAATTACATTGATCTAGGATGAGAGGGAAAAGTTGAGAAGAATTTCATGATTTAAAAAAACTTTCAGGCATACAGCGAAGCATAAAAGACATCTCGTGTGCAAAAACCACATGATCACACAAAAGCATACACATTTGAAAATAAAAATGTTCCCTCGAATGTGGGCATTGTTAAAAGAAGTAAAACTTTCCACATCCATTCTTAAAACAGGAAATGCAGTTCCTTTCTTATGAATTACGTCCCTGGAACCAACGTTGAAACTAAATGAGAACAGTCCCATAATTATATACCTACACCCGGGAAAACCTCTATTTTGCCGTAGGCCGATGGAATCATAACAGGGTCTAGAATATCAGTTGTTATGCAGTTCAAACCCTGCTAAAGAATGGAATGATAAATTATGGAAAGTTCATATACCTATTAGATACAATAATAATAATTCATTTAATTCAATTATCTTCTAGTCTTGAGGCAAAAATAATCATTTTCCTACTTAGAATTTAAAATCAAATTTTAATAAATCCAAATGTAATAGCCAATCACCTTGAGTAATTTTCAGTGTTATGATGTAGGTTGACTTGAAAAAAGGAACTCTTGGAAGGGATTTTATTTTGGCTTCACTCTGAAAAGCCACAAAGACTATATGGGTAAGGGCTATAGGAAGCCACACTAAATGTGAAATGTCCGCTTTGCACCACTGATCAAAGACATAATATCACTTACTCAATTATAGGATAATCAGCTTGATTTTTTCAATAAAATATTAGCCCTCAGACTATCTTTCCAGTAATTTTAAAGAACCAAAAATAAATACACATCTGATATTAAATATATACCTCTGATGAAAAACTGTAGAATATCTACTACACAAAAAATCTCTACAGTGCTAGAGTTCATCGAGCATTAGATATATTTGAGAGAATGAGCTATAAAATGTTATGTAGGAGTAAAATTATGTCCCTCCTAATCCCAAATAATTAGTTTGCATCCTAATTTCCCTCTTAATTCCATATAAATAAATTTGATATGCATCCAAATTTAACTTTCATGAAATATGATCTTTGCTCTTATTACTTGAATGAAAACTAAATAGTTAATTTTGAAAACAAAGAAATAATTGCCAAATATGCTTCAAAAGCTACAGAAAATTAGAAGAATTTAAAATAACTTCATAAAACTGATTCAATAAAAATAACATGGATCTACGTTTTATTTAAAACACTCTGATCTATTTCTGAGAGGAGGAGGATTGGTTGTATAGACTAATCACCAGTGAGAGCAACATTTGTTACTCTTGAAAAGAAAAGTCTGTACATATACATCCTCCAAAACTCAAGGAACTACATGTGATGATGTGTTCAGGACAGTTTCAGTTTATGAGATATTCCAAAGCAATTTTCATCATTTTCAAAAGTGTTCTGGTTTGGACAATGAATGATATGGTCACCCAATTTATAATTTTAATGGACGTGACACACTTGTTTTCCTTTCTTATTTTTAACAAATATCAGAAATTGCTGCCAGATGTAAAAATTATGAAACAAGAAAATGTTATTTTGTCATTAAGTAGAAAGGAAATCAATTCATATCCCTTTATATTGTAGAATTTTTGCTTCATTAATGATTTTTTGAGGAAAAATTTTCTATTATCAACAAGTCATTTATTGTTTCCTTTAAATACTTGTTTAATCCACATAATCCTAATACACAGAATAAACAAAGTCACTTGAGGGTTAAACTGGATATAGACAGGCAGTGGTCTCTGAGAATCTGTGTAAGAGAATTGGGAACACTGCTAAACATGTTTCATCCTGGGGTGTTTAAATGAACCTTGGAAATCTCAAGCCCTCATTTGAATTTCAATGTGCTCATATATCCTAAATTCAGAGTTATTTATTCAAGATTGCTTATGGCAGAAGTCCAGAGTCATATAGCTGTGGATTTTCCTCTTGTCAAATCTGAGGAGATGGCTGTAGCTTGTATTTGCATTTCTCCTGAAGTCTGCCACCACATCTCCACAGGAAATAGAGTTAATGACTAAGGGTTTGGCACACTTCCTATAAACTAGGAAGGAAATGACAATGCCCAAATTACTCATGGAGGATAATTCTGATGTGACTACCTTTCAGATTACATAAAGTAGATCTAAATAGAGTTTAAATCTTTCCATTTAAATATGAGAAATTGTTAAGCTTTGATTTCCAATTGAAGTGCAAGTCAAGGAAAAGCATGAGGCAGTATTTAACTTGATTATACACATGCCATAAAATGCTGAGTCACATACCATTCCCCTTAATATGTGTCAAAAATGTTCTCTGTGTATTTGTACTATAATTGTGAATTTTGCTGCCTGGAGGTACAAAGTCAAGCTGCCAACTTCTCACATTATGAAGAGGGCTTACTGGTTCAAGGAATGTTCAATGAAATCTAAGAATGAAACTGTAACTATTAAAAACAAAACAAAACAAAAAACTAAAGTCAATTATAGACCAGAAATGAGTAAAAACACCAAAAAAAAAAAAGCAGAAATAAAATCAAGCAGACAGGTGAGTCAAGAAATATTAAGAGAGAGACAAAATGTAAAATATGGTTTTAAAAAGTCACTAAGATGATTTTAGGCTAATTTAGGCATATTCAGCATCTCTAAGGACAGGAATGGAAAATGAATGAGTTAATGTCAGTACTCAGGAAGTTAATAGGGGCACAGTTCATAATCCTTCTATGGATTTACAGGAATTAATCTTTTACAGATTCACAATTAATGACATAGTCATTTGAACTTTTGCTCTTTTGTTTTACTTCTTAATGATGTTTTAAAACTCTCTGAAATAGGGTGCCAGGGTGGCTTCGTCAGTTAAGCATCCAGACTCTTGATTTCGGCTCAGGTCGTGATCTCAGGGTTGTGAGATCTAGCCTTGAGTCCGGCTCCACACTCAGTGTGGAGTCTGCTTGAGATTCTCTCTCTTGGTCTTCATCTATCCTTCCTCCCATTCACTCTCTCTCTCTCTGAAAATAAGTAAATAAAATGTTCAAATAAAATTAAAATACAAAACCAAAAACCTCTATGGAATTAAGGAAATAAAAGATGCTAAGAGAGTAGATGTAGGATATAAGTAAAGGAGAAAAAATGGTGCAAGAGTTTTGACAAAGAAAATTTAGAAAAAGAAGGACTTGCAAAAAATGAGCAATATGATTTGGGCAAAGTTTTGTTTAACATGTCACAAAGTTGTCCAATTATAAATATTCAAGCTAAGTAAGAAAAAAACCACAAATGCACACACACATAAGAATTTCTTGAATAGGAAACACTGAAAAGTACAGTAAGAAATCAAAACCTTAGCTTAGATCTCTATAATTAGTCATACTGTAACTTAGTATGTTCTACAAATATTTCCATTTAAATCAATCAGAAAATGATAAAATAATGTTTCAATGAAGACAATATTGAAAATTCTTACACTATTATCATTGTTGAACAACTGTTTTACTCGACAGTTATTCTGAAGTATGTTCAATTAGATCTCTCTGTGTGATCAAATATAATCCTTCCTTTTCCAGGAGGAAAAAAAAAGTTCCCTGTTAGATAACTGTTTCCTATAGTTTTGATACAAAGCTCAGTATCTGATCTGATGTTCAGATTCATTAAATTAAAATTCTATACAGTTTTTCCTTTCAGTTAGGACAAAGACATATATTTTCAAGTATTGTCCTTCAGAGCAGGAATAATTTGGCTAGTGAAACGTTTTAGGCTTTTGGAAAATCCTGAATGTAAACATAATGCTAACAATTCCTATACGAACTGGAAAAAGCAAAGATAAAAAAAAGTGTCTGGGGAAAATTGGTCTCAGAACCAATTTTATAACAGTGATAATGTAATAAAATAATCTCAAGGAATCTGAGATTTTAGAACCTATAAAAACATATTAATACTTTGTAACAGATAAAATCAGCTTGAATGACCTCTTTAAGCTCCTTTACCCATTTTCTGGTTATATTTTGATCTTAGACATGAGAATATAAAATTGAGTTGCCCCAAAACTTCAAAGGCTGAGAATGTTATAGAGTAATTCTAACTTATTTTCTCTGCTTTTTTTTTTTAAGATTTTATTTATTTATTTGACAGAGAGAGAGAGAGATCACAGGTAGGCAGAGAGGCAGGCAGAGAGAGAGGAGGAAGCGGGCTTCCCACTGAGCAGGGAGCCCGATGCGGGCCTCGATTCCAGCACCCTGAGATCATGACCTGAGCTGAAGGCAGAAGCTGAACCCACTGAGCCACCCAGGTGCCCCTCTGCTTGTTTCTTATTCCTTGTTTTTAGAAAATTGATGGGCAAGCTATGGGGCAAGTTTTTAAGGGAAATTTGAATATCCCAGATATTCGTGTGGTTATTGTGTATCAGTGTACTCCATGTCACACACCTACACCATCTGCAAGTAAGAAACTCACTGCAGTGACAACTGCCCCACGAACCTATAGGTACCTGCTGAGATGGCGTCAGGGCTGGCTGCTGGGGGGCCTACACTATGATCCCGTCACGTGGATGATGAACCACAGCCCACTGCTACTGGGGCTGCAGGTAACTCCCCCTGCACTAATGGCGATCCCTCCTACCACCGTGTACAAGAGCAGCTGAAGCAGTTTTTGCTCTTCCTATGGCAGCAGTACTAGTTTCAACTTTTTAAAAAATTTATTTTGCCTTTTATTCATAGCAAGGAAGCTATTTTGAAATCTTTAGGCAAGATTAAGAGGAAAGCCACCCTGTGGTTTGTGTGGCAGCCACAAGCACTAAACTGAATCCAAAAGATCATTTGAGCCTGAGGGATGCACGGCAGCATATGGGCTTCTTCCTCTCATTGCTTCTTAAGTACCATCAGACAGCTCTTCTAGGTTCAGGGCTCATGCAGCTTTCTAGAGGACGCTGATTAAGAGCATGTTTCATTCTGGTATCTGCATTTTCCTGAAAGCCTTACCTTCTCTCTTCTGTAGATACATACTTTTCTTTGTACCATTATTTGATGTCAAACGTATTCACATTTAAACCATGTTTTTGCACACACCTTGCACATTCCATTTTAAATCAAGGTATGGTAACTAACACTTTAATGGTAATGAAAAGCTTCTGCTGTGGCAAATCTATTGCACTATCAGGTAAAATTCTGTAACAACAAACTTATACTTTTATTATAAATATCTCGTGTGCAGCATTAAACCCTTTCACTGGCTTAATTTACCTGTTTAATTTTGTAATAAAATAAAATAAAATAAAATAAAATATGTGGCTATTTATTTACCTTTAGCCACAAAAGCAATTCACTGATTTCTCCTTCAAGATGTAGCTCCTTTCCATTAAAAGTGGCATGCTGAAAATATCTTTAATCCTATTTTCCTAACCCATNCTCTTTTTTTTTTTTTTTTTTTTTGTAAGAGATCCTTGCGTGTGAATTGGTATTAGAGCATCCAAGCTATATTATGTTTTCTAGTCACACCTTAGCTATGTGAACACTTGTAGGTTAAGCAGTTCTGTGTACCCATTTCAGTGTGTCCTTAACATATTCCTAAACTACACTGTAAACAGTCTTATGGAACATATGTCCACTTAAAAGCATTCATATATTTTCTTCCCCCAAAATTGCCCAACAGGGAAGAATTAGAAAAACATAGTCTCTTGCTAGTTCATTAAAATGTGATTACTTTTGGTACCAGCAAGTAATATTCACTGGTTTCCTTGTGCTATTTGTACGTAGATTAATAGCAGTGACAGAACAAGGGGCTGTAGCACTTTTCTAAAC
The DNA here is from genome assembly GCA_002007465.1 of Ailurus styani. NCBI lineage: Eukaryota > Metazoa > Chordata > Mammalia > Carnivora > Ailuridae > Ailurus > Ailurus styani. The sequence continues at coordinate 175,771 of LNAC01000562.1, read as the reverse complement.
CCTGGCTAGAAAAGTGAGCTTCAAGTCTAAGGAAACTACTAACCAAGGACAAATTAATAAATATATATTCCTCTAACCTACTTATCTAATTTATAGGCACTTTTACAGAAAGACCAATGAAAATTTTATAAAGAGATGTGATTTTATTTCTATAATAACTCCCTTAGGATTCAGTATTATCAGTGATAAACTGTCAATAATTTCTTGCTCATATTCAAAATGGCTTCAAGGGGTAATTGGTTGATAAATAAATGACTATAGCAAAAATAAAACCAAAATAAGCAAACAGAACACAAATATTCCTCTAAAAAAGAAGATAAAATACAACATTGCCTAATAATAGCAGTGTTGAAATAAATAAGGAAATTCTTGTCAAAATGAATGTCACCCTCTTCACAAAATAAGCAATGGCCATTTACATGTCTTTATACCTTTTTAAAAAATAAATAAATAAATAAATAAAGTGTTTTCAAACACTACTAGAATTCATAAAGTCTAATCTTTCCTAATTGATATGCATTAGGAATATTCTGAAAATTCTCTCCACCTCAGCTATAGCCCTCAAAAGGATTTAAATAAGTGCACATTTATATAAAATTAAATAGCACTAGGATGGCCAGTTGAGAATAGTTTGGATATATAGGATGATAAATCATCATATAAAGTTAGAAGAAACCCACATTAATATTTATTCTCTTCTTTTCTCATTTCTTCTCTGAAGATCTAAACCTCTTCCTCAGTATATTAAAAATAATCTATTAAAAACCCACATGGCCATAACAGAATGGAAAAAAAAAGCAACGTGAAGTTCTGAAGCTCATACACATTCTCCAAACACTGCACCATCACAAAGGTGTGTTATATATGCAAATAAATAGATAAATTCCTATTCTGGGCTACTCAGTTACAATTTCTTTCAAACTTCTGAAATTGATCTCTATTCAGGAAAAGCAGAGTTAGACGGTACATTGTAAAGAAGTGGGCTATGCTTTTCTGTAGATGAGACTAGATGAGAGGGCTCTACTCAATACAAATGATGAAAATTAGCTAACCGGTCTATTCGCTCCAGGAGTTGGTCTCAAAAATAATGAGAGAAATGGCCAAGGAGCAAAGGAGAAAGGACAACAAGCTGAGTGAATCAGTAACACTGCAGTAGACAACTGTAGTGCTCACTAGCTACAGAGACCGGGGAGGTGGAGGGTGTAATGCACCCTAGGAACTACCACTGGTCTACGTCAAATTAAAGTCCAACTTAAAAAAAAAAAATCCTTTCTTTTTCTGTACTGTTTTTACTTTTATAAGATATATATGAATATCTATTTTAAAAGTTGAAAGAACACATAAAAAGCTTCCCTCAGATTATCCTCTTAAATTTTTGTTCTTTTGTAATTGTGGTTTTCCTATCTACAATATTCTTCCCTGTTCATTCTGATTGTATCCCTCATGAAAACAAAACAAAACAAAACAAAAACAAACAGAAACAAACAAACAAAAAATCTCAAATGTAATCACCTTCCTAAAGCTTTGCACAAATTCCAAGCCAGGATTCAAGGATCTTCCCACTAGACTGGAACTACAGTCTTTTAGAGCTTGTTTATAACACATCTTACGCTGTGCCGTGAGTGCCCAGAGGGAAGGAAATCTGTTAGATTTTCATTTTATGATTACAACTAACATAACACTTAATATATATGAAGTGCTAAATAAATGTTAGTACATGTCCAGAACAAGCATAATTAGAACATAAACATGTTTATTATCTAATACAGTAAATTTTTATCCAATAATTTTTGTTAACACTTTTATCTTCTGTTTAAGATACCAAAGTTCAATAACTAAATTTGAGATTTGGAAATTTGTACTAATATTGCATTCAAATTGTTGGATAAAAATCTGTTAACAGAATAGGTCTCCTCTTCTTACCACAGGTCAAGTGTTCTTATCACAGCAAAATAAAATTTAAAATATAAATAAGAAATTTAAAAAACTACAGATTAGAAAATAATCATTATTCTAAGTAAGTTGTTTTGTTTTAGAAATCATGTCAGTTTTCAGCAAAACTTAGGTCAAATTAAATGTAAAATTGCTAAATTCCATATTGGATTTGACTGGAAACATTTTGAAGTATAATATAGTATAACATATACTATAGTATCATACAGTATAATCACTCATAAAGATAATGACCCCAAAATGAACAATCACAAAGGCATGAAGTGAATAATTTTGCCATGAATGAAAAAGTTAAGTGACCTGGGAATGGTGTTAGACTAGTCTCAACAATAATTTAGCTTCATTCAATAAAGAACATCTCAGGAAAAAATATGGTCCTTTGAAAACTAAGCCTCAGATCCACTCAAAGCTTTTATGTTAAACATTCTTTATACTTTACAGCCTTTGCTTAGGATGTACACTCCTAATAGACTTCAATGTTCAGGTCAAGTCTAAGCTGCTCAGTGGATAATCTCTGATACCTTCTATTCTCATTTCTCTCTTCCTCTGAATTACTATACTATGTCTGTACATACTATTTTAAGTTTGCTCAGTTTGGTGGTTTGGGGTGGAATACACAATTGAGCATATATAGAATGTGATTTAAAAATTCTCACTGATTCATTTTGTAAAGTTTTTGGAGCAAAAGGGCATGCTGACGTTAACCTTAACATTGCAATACTATGTTACTAAAGACACAAAGATTTAACAGGGGGATTGAGGTAGAAATCAGTCAATTTCTGTGAAATTCTACCTTTCCTTTTTAATTAGCCTTAGGAAAAATGTAGAAAAGTTTAACAAGTAAAGAAAAAGAGTAAGTATAGAAGTTGATAATATCTTCACCTCTTTTTTTAAAAAAGACATTCTAATTTTGTTAGTAGAAACAACTTCCCAACTAAAAAACTACATTTATCTCCTTTGTCCCCTTTCTCCTCCTCCTCTTCCTCCTACTTCTTTTTACCAACTTAGTAAAAATTTTATAATTTGTTGAGCATAGTATCCAGGAATGCTCTGTGAAAGCAAAGAGGGAGGTGGGTGGTTCATCTGGTTTGTATTTTTTTCCAGTAGCCTTTTACTTTTATCTGCATTGAACACAGAAGATTCCTGAAGCTCTAAGTAATCACGAGGCAGCTATATACTGAGAATGGCAGAGCAGAAAGACAAAGAAGAGCCTATGTCTCACGACAATATTGTAAAGACGCTACACTACTAGACTGAGAACATCTAACTCTATTTTTATTTAACTTGGAAGAAGAAGAAACCTCTAGAATATTTAAGCATCTGTATTTCTGTCACTAGGATTATCAGTGAAATGCAATTCCCACTTGATTCATAAAGTACAGTTATTGGAACCTAGATAATGGGGAAATGTGCTGTATTTGAATTTACTACTGCCATTTATATTATATTAATAATCTGTTAGGTAGCTAAGGTCAACCTTGGCATTAGATTCATTGGAAGATTATAGGAGAAAAAACAGAGCATGCCAGCAGGGCAGAATCATGTATTTATCTTCCATTAGAATAGTTCTTGGAGCAGTCTACAGAGCTAGCCAGGAGTGATTCTCTATACCTCACCAAATGATGGTTTCAGAAGCAATGAAATAAAATTTATCAGGCTGGTACAGAAATAATATGAAGCCATATGGTCTTTAGGATGTGACCAGCTACAATTCCATAGACAGTGTCCAGGTCTCTGACTGGGATTTACTAATTACAAAAAACATCAGATTCAGGGAAGCCCAAAGATATGTTCTACCTACTATTTTTATTTCTCCTAGTCCAGATGTAGACATTTAAACTTGGGTTATTGTTGTCATAACCATATGGCCTAATAACATAGTTGACATCTCATCTCTATCAAGCTTCTAGAAAAAAGCTAAAATACTCAAAAAGAATGGAAATGGTAGTTTTAAATACTTACCCATAAGATATTATGGGTAGATAATGACAGGTTGATTTTATTTTTTTTTTTAAAGATTTATTTATTTATTTATTTGACAGAGAGAGAGAGAGATCACAAGTAGGCAGAGAGGCAGGCAGAGAGACAAGGAGAGGAGGAAGCAGGTTCCCTGCTGAGCAGAGAGCCCGATGTGGGCCTCGATCCCAGGACCCTGAGATCATGACCTGAGCCGAAAGCAGAAGCTTTAACCCACTGAGCCACCCAGGCGCCCAACAGGTTGATTTTAGATTGAGACTCTTAAATGGTAGGACAAGGAGGTCACAATTTAATCTTTATACTACGTGGACCCACAGAAGTCCACAGAGTATACAGAATAAAGTATGCTGTAAAAAAATCTGAGAATGCAAAAACTCATGGATAAGTGGATCTGCACAACTCTGACTTAATATAGAACTTTAAACAGCTTTTAAAATGTTTGATCTTAAGCATCTATTGGTGGGAATTGAACTGGGTTATTTATCAGCCAAATAGAAGCTCACTATTCTTACTATATTCATTTCATAAATATTTCCTAAGGACTGTTGGAAAGACATTATCTTCCAGATAGCTACCAGTTGACCCACTAGATCCATTCTGTGATAGTTAATTTTATGTGTTAAGTTGACTGCACTAATTCCCAGACAGCTGATAAAACATTACTACTGGGTGTGTCTGTGTGAGTGTTTTGGGAAGAGATTAGCCTTTGAATTGGTAGACAGAGTGAGATCTGTTCTCACCAATGTGGGCTGGCAACATACAATCTGTTAAGGGACTGACTAGAACAAAAAGTGAAGGGTGAATTGCTCTGTCTGCCTGAGCAGATGCATCAATTTTCTCCTGCTCTTGGGCTTTTGGAGTTGGGTTGGGATTTATATCATTGACCACCGATTCTCAGCCCTTCAGACTTGAACTGAACTTACACCAGTAGCCTTCCTGGTTCTCTACAGACTATAGATCATGGGATTTCTGGGCCTTCATAATTACATGAGCCAATTCTTATAATCTCCTTTTATACATATCCTATTGGTTCTATTTCTCTGGAGAAGCATGACCAATATAAATTCTCTGCCCTTCTCCACCCTACTGTAGACTCTATCCCAGAAGACTGACCGGCACAGACTGTATCAAAGGGCTCCCTTAGCTCTGGGTTCTGAGAGAGCTCAGCTAACTAGTGGACTTGGCAGGAGATTAAAGTGAAAAATAGTGAAGTTAAGTTATGCATCTCTTTGGCTGTCTTCCTGATGAGTGGCCACTGTCCCTTTGTCCCTTGATTGAAGGTCACTGTTGCTTTTCAGGGAATGAACATAGTATATAATATATATAACATACAAAATATGTGTTAAATCAACTTTATGTTATCGTTAAGGCTCTAGTTAAGAGTAAGCTATTAGTTACATAGTTAAGTTTTGAGGAATCAAAAGTTATACATGGATTTTCAACTGTGTGGAGGTCACTGTACCTAGCCCCTGGAAAGTTCAGGGTTCATCAGTATATGACTGTTGGTTTCCAGGAACCCCTCCGGCTTCTCATTCTTCCCAGCCTCAGGATGGTTACAATTTCACTCTTACAAGCACAGTGGTACTGAACTATCTATCCTCTGTAGTTTCCTTACACAGTATATACACCTTGGTGAAACAGTCTTTTCATTAAAATCTTCCTATAATTTTCCTTCGTTGAGTGCCTTGGGTTCCTGCTGGGAACAGGACAGTTGAGAACAATTGCTTTCATCCTTTTGTCTATACTACTTTATTAATGATGATGGTCCCTTCTTTAAGTAATACAGGAAATAGGCTTCCCTGTATTTCACATGAGTTATCTATCCTCCAACAACAGGAGGTTAAGAAAACAGCTTTTGCCCTAGATTGTGGGAGATCACTTTCTACCCATTTTTTAATTCAATTTATAATGATATCAAATTTCAAAAGATTTTTATATGATTTCATCTGGCTTTCAGGGAAAAAAAACTATCGAGAAATCCTAAGACTCCATCAGACTGATTTACTTATTATAAATGAGAACCAAATTTAATGAATAATTAAATTATGCTTCCCAAGGAATAATGAATGAGTGATACTAACATGATTAAATGTATTTTAATATTCAACAGTTTCAGCTTTCAGCTTTTTTAAATGTCAAAAATACAAATACATGTATATGCCATGCAAATTTATAAAACAGTATAAAATACAATTCTAGTTCAACATTGGAGCTTATTTCATAATTAAAAGACATCTATTTTATTATTATTTCTAGTGAATTTTACTTTCTGTTCTGTACTGATATAAATTCTCTAGCTTACAAAGTTACTGTAGTTTTTCTAATATTGGCTTACTATTTATGGCTTTCAATTAACTGCTTAGATTTAAATGATTATTTTTTCACCCTGGTAGAAGATGTACGTTTTAAGCTTTTAGTCAATTTTGTTTTCTGATATATTTTTCTTATTTATATTTCACAAATTCCTTTGAGGAAAGTATATAACCCTTATAATAAACAAATGGCATTTAAAAAATAATAGCTACAGCTCATTTTACGTACTTTCCTTTTTTATAGTCAGTGACACAGTTTAAAAATAGCAGATGTTTCTTAAAATAATGGGTGCAGTTATGTAATTTAATTTACTACATTATAATATTTACAATGCATTTGGATTAAAAATTGTTAATTTCTGAATTCACACATTGTATTTAGTTAACATATCAGATTGATTTTCTTTTACTTCCATTTTCATCATATCTGGTTCTAAAAGTGAGTTCCTTTTCACAGCCTAGTTTTTAAAATACTTCTCTGCACCTAATTTTCTTTATTTCTCTGATCCCTTTTCCATTTGGTTACTATAACCATTCCCTTTTTGTTTGGAAACAAACAAACATGTTCTTCAAAGAAACCATACATTCTGCCTAATATCAGTGATTTCTTCTTATTTTTATTAGTTTTCTTTTGTGAGTTTTACTTATTGTTCTTTTTCCAATACAGTATAAATAATTCTTATTCTATTTAACTTTTCACTTTAAGCTTCATTTATACTAAAAACCATGATTTCCCCATTTTTATAGTGGAAATCAGTAGAGAATTTAACAGAAAATTTACCAAATAAATAATAGCAGATATATTACCAGATTCTCATTTATAACAATCTGGCCAGAAAGGAAAATGGCTCTACTAAAACACTGAAGCCATTTGCTCTTTGGTTTTAATATATATTGTAGACTGAATTCCCCAGCCACCCCACATCCCCACACACGCCTTTCCACAAATTCACCTGTGCAGCCTAAACACCCAACATGACTTTATTCGGAGATCAAGCCTGCAGAACGCAATAAAGATTAAATGAGGTTATAAGAGTAGACTCCAAAACCAAAAGGATTGGAAACCTTATAAGAATATGAGAGAGAGATCTCTGCCATATGAGGACAAAGTGAAAGGTGGTGTCTGCGAAATAGGAAAGAGCTCTCACTTGGAACAAAATAGGCCTGCACTTTGATCTTGAACTTTCCAGCCTCCAGAATTGTGAGAACATTCATTTCTGTTGTTTAAGCCACCCAATCACACGTATTTGTCATGGCCCCCTAAACTGACTAACACAATAAATAAGCAAAGAATGTAAAGAAGATGTAATTTTTAAATGAAGGACACAGAGTATAGAGTATTTGTGAAGGCCCATAATTTTAGATTCCTGAAATGTTACATTCGAATAAGACTTTTTTGTCTCTTCTACATTATTAACAATGAACTAAAGGCTAGGTACTATTTGAGAGTTAATTACAGTTGATCCTATCTGAACTTGGGTCTAATGGAAATATCATCATTTTAAGAGTGGAGAGAACAGCTATTCCTTAGACTCTGACTGGATGTCATACTGATTGAACTGTAATATTATAAAAAATTAAGTTTTATAAGATATACCTTTTTCATTTTAAAAGATATAAATCTGAGAAAAATTAAATCTATGTATATTTAATCCCAAAAGTAACTAAACAGAACTACTTCTTGTTTTATGAAAGCCCTAAATAGCTAACTGAATAAACTGAGTTTTCACTCCTAGTTTCCACAAGGAGAATGTTAAATATTAAGTGGTCCCTTTGGCAGAAATTAAGAACACAGAAGATGCCCAGCATCTCTAGCTAGAGTTTTTGGCTGAGGTAGTGCTAGACTGCCATCTGGAGCCTATTTAACCAAGACGCATCTTGAACGACTTTTTACTTTTTTTTTTTTTACATGATTAGGGCTTCCTTGATTGTCTCTTTATTTTTTAATTGTTTGTTATATGCCTTTCATATTTTGCTGATCATGCTCTTGGTGATCTTTATTTGGCTTTATTAAAAAGGAACAGGGAAATTAAGCAAATCTGAGCGTTACAAAATATTTGAATTATTATTTCCAAACTGATATATAAATATAAATAACATCTAATGTCCCTTCTGTGGTGACATTTAAGTATACTGTCAATATGAGAGACCCATATTCACTGGAGAATGTCATTCCGTTAACTACAACAATGGGTCATGGTATAATTTGTTCCAATTGTTGGGTAATTTAGATTTATATTTTGGAGTAAATATATAAGATAATCTTTCATATATATTTTCTAAAAAATACAGTTATTTACAATATTTTCTGGTAATAATATTCAAGTTAAGTTAGAAATAAATTAAATTTACAATATTTATTTAGCACCATCAAATATAAAATAATCCCCAACATCAAAATGTTTATAGTATATTGAAGATATAATATGAATCAACGTATGCTTTGTGAAAGGCAAGTAGTTGCCTTTTCACTGTTTATGAATATTTCTTGTCTGACATTTTAAAATACAATCTAGTTAAACTGATCTACCTTTTCCTTTATGCTTTGTGCATTTAGTGTCTTCTTTAATAAATCTTTCACTATACTGATGTATTAGAGATATGCTCTATTCCAAAGTTAAGAGTAAAAACTAGTTCCCTTTAAAATATTACAAAAAGAATGTCTTACAGAATCACCAGAAAGACTGGAGAATCATGGAAGTTCTAAGATGTTCCCAGCATTTTCCTAGGGTTCCATTTTACTTTTATTTTACCTAATTCTTAAGGTGGCAATTCTCCTTAATCTTGATAGCCAAAATCTATCACTCAATCCAACATTATTTCTGCCCAGTGTTGAATGTAGAGAAAGTAAGAGAGCTGACTGGGGTGGGGAGGACAGGCCACAACTTTCAATTCACTTGGATTGTCTCCTGATAGTATTTTGAATTCTAACAGCTCCAAAAAGCAGTGCCTGGAGTGATAAAAATGGTTATCAGAATTGTTGAGAGTGGGCAAAGTTTTTTTTTTCCCCTTGTTTCTTGGAACTCAGAGTACATTGACTATGGTATAAAAAACAATATAGATTGATCATTTGTTCAGAAAATATTTTGCAATCACTAAAGTAGCATTCCAAATATTCAAAATGTTTTCTCTGGGCTGCTGCTATAATGAGCTTTAATATATCATTACCATCTTTTATATATCCAATGGTTCTGGAAATTAAGAGAACAGAAAAGCTATGATATTTAATTGGTTATCTTCATATTTAATTGGAAAGTAATTTCCTTGGACAGAAGTAATATTGTATAAAAAACAATAATGGTGAATAAAAGTATTCAGAAAATCCAAGAATGGTAGTGCTGATGATATAAGCATCTTTGCAGATAAAGAAAATGTAAATCTGGGACAAGTTGCTATTCCAATGGGAACAAATACGTGATCTTTCCATAATGAAAAGTGTCCAGTGTAACCAACATTTAACCAATGGGTTAGCTAGTTCTCCTGGAGTGTGGTACCATACTGTAGTGTAGAATTAAAAATTGCTGCTAGTTAAATGGGACATCATTGTGGTTTGACTCATGTTAGATAGTCATTTGTTGTCCCTGGTATATTATGTATTCTCAATTAGACCCATAAGTTATGTCAAAACTGTTTCTCAAAAATGATACATTTACTTGCTTAAAAGGACTGCAATCTCTATTATGGTTGTCTTCCTACGACTTACTTCAGGCTCTATCTGCCTTCTCATCAGCTACAGACATGTCAAGCAGCATAGATACTCTATGTAATAATCCTGGACTGCAAACTACATTAGATGGAAAGGCAATTCTTCTAAACATCATTAATACTTGACAGATGAATTAGTTGTGTAGCAGGTTAAAATACTTCATATAAATATCACATATGAGCATGAATACTGGAAGGTAAGGATGTTTGGGGGCCAGATACCAAACTAGTTATCAGACTAGCTCTCAGTGTTGAAAGACTTTTTCCTCTTGGGTTTGATTTGATCCTTGTCTCCCAGTGGTATGCTGGAATTATGACTTGAGTTAGAAATCTATAGGTGGAAGATAGTATTATGGTACATAAATATAATTGAATATGTAAAGCATAGGGGAATTTTTAAGGCAGTTTTAAAATTTTAAACCATCCTGAATGAAATGTAATGGTAGATACATGACACTATGCATTTGTCAAAACCAGTAGAATTCTACAGCATGAAAAGTAAAGCTTAATGTATAAAAATTAAATAAAAATCATTTAAGAGATCTGGAGACCCCAGGAGGGAATGAAGACTGTGACAAATGAACATCCATTGTATAGTGTTTGAGAAGATGTCCACCATTATTACTGACAGCACTTTTCATATATCAATTTCCTTTTTTTTTTACCTTTTTCCCCCCTAGCCAAACAAATAGCTATCTGATAGGAAATTTTATTTCACAAATTCCTCATTTTAATTATTAAAGAGGTGATTTAAAACATGAATGGATGCACCTGCTAATCTTGAGATGATGATGGTGGTGATGGTGATTATGAAATGGTAAGAAAATGAAACCCAGGGGTGCCCAGATGGCTAAGGCAGTTAAGCATCTGCCTGCCGTGGCTCAGGTCATGATCTCCGGGGTCCTGGGATCAAGTCTCGAGTCATGCTCCCTGCTCTGTGGGGATTCTGCTTCTCCCTCTCCCTGTGACCCTCCCCACCATTCATGCTTTCTCTTGCTCTTTCTCTCTAAGGAAGGAAGAGAGAAAGGGAAGGAAGAGAAGGGAAGGGAAGGGAAGGGAAGGGAAGGGAAGAGGGAGGGAGGAAAAGAAGAAAGAAGGGAAGGAAGAAAGGAAGGGNTCCCCACCATTCATGCTTTCTCTTGCTCTTTCTCTCTAAGGAAGGAAGAGAGAAAGGGAAGGGAAGGGAAGGGAAGGGAAGAAGAGAGGGAGGGAGGGAGGAGGAAGGAAAGAAGGAATTAAAAAAGAAAATTAAACCTAGATTTTTATTCTGTGTACATAAAATTTCTTATAAGAATACAGCAGTCTCCATCTTGGAAAAAAATCACTAAAAATTCAAATCCCTAAAACTTTATTTTCATATCTAGAGTTCTAGAGAATAATTTTATAGCATTTATCAATATCTGTAAAAAATGAATGTGCCCAGATACAGCATTTTCAACTTTAGGATATAATTATGTATATAAACAAATACCTAGTTTTGAGTATGTCCAACAAAGTATTATAACAGAAGAATCTGCAGTAATGTAAATGTCCAAAAACAAGGTTGAATAAATTGTCCTTCACTCTTGATAGACTATACCTAAAATAAGAATGAAGTGGTAGGAGATAAACTGACATGGAAAAATACTTAAAATATGAGTAAAACAAATAGGTTATACAAGACTAAGCACAGAACAAACATATTTCATTAAAAAGTAAACCAAGTTGAAAAAAATTACATTAGTTAAAGCTGAAATTAACTAAATCTACAGCTATTTCATCTCTAAAATGAGGAGATAAGGACAAAAATTTTTCTTCTGAAGGATTTCATGAACACATTATTTTATAATACCCAAAACTTCCCATGCTAATATAATTTTGGTTTGCCAACAAATTTTTTTAAACAGCAACAAACTAGATGTAATTATTCTTTTCAAAAAGATCTATTTTCATAAGTCTTACCTAAACTTTAACTAATATCTGCTCATCTTGTTGGCATCTAGACAACTGAACTTAAATTGGAAAGAAAAGGAGAACACCATTATTAAAGAACAATAATAGTGGGTTATTTGTCCAGTGATTAATTTCAAAATTAAACTTAATCTCCTTAAAAGCAAACACCTTGGCTGGTCCTTATTTCTTCCATAGAGAGTGTTGATTTCAGTAATGAAAAATGAACCAATTTTCTACTGAAAATTAAAATTCAATATAAGAAAATTACTTATAAAAAGGCATCTTGATTTTTTTTCTCTCCACTAGGAGAGACTGGAGATTTAAAAAAAAAAATCTTATTTACTCCTGTCTAATTAAAACAATATTTGCATAAAGTGCTCTTCTTTAAAGAGGTGAAAAAAATATTTAAATCAATACAATCTGAAAAACATTTCTGAGCATCTATTTTGTGCACGCTGTGTACTGTGTCCTAAAATTATATATTGTGAGATGTGTCTGCAAGCAGTACACAACCTAGCCCAGCTACAGAGTTAGATATGTAAGATCTCCAACACATCCTGAATCAGAGGGCTTACCAAGAAAAGAAAAGTGCCAATTAAAATATACACACATGCACACAGGCACACAGAAATCAAAATTGAATATTCAATGGCACAAGAGATGTCATTACAGGAGATATAATAAACCAATTAGTCAGATACAGTATATTCTCAAAATCATAATATAATAGATGAGATGTTATCTCTGATGTTCAACCTTCTGTGATCATTTCATACTTTCTCTGCTAAGTATTTGTACATAACTTGTCTCTGAACTAAAAAGGATAGCAGAACAAAGCACCAAGTCCAGAACATCATTAAGCTATGAAAAACCTTTACATATCAAAAAGATAAGGAAGCTGCAGGAAGAAAATGTACACCAATCTACGTTTCAATACTCTTGCTGACCCAGCTTCTGCCCAGGCATTTCCCCTTCAGATGGTCCACTGCCCAGTATGAAGGATACCACATTGGGATGCCTGGGTGGCTCAGGTGGTTAAGCAACTGCCTTCGGCTCGGGTCATGATCCCAGAGTCCCGGGATCGAGTCCCGCATCGGGCTCCCAGCTCCATGGAGAGTCTGCTTCTCCCTCTGACTTTCTCCCCTCTCACGCTCTCTCTCTCTCAAATTTAAAAAAAAAAAAAAAATGAAGGATACCACATCAGGCTACCTGGCCTCCTACTGAAGTCATGATGAGTGTCCTGTCTGCGATGCTGTTTGGCTACTCTGCCTTTCATCTCAGCAGATGCAGGGAAGGTCTAAAATGTTGGTGTTTTTGCTGTTTTGTGTGTGGTGTTTTGTTTTGTTTTGTTTTGTTGCCTTTTGCAGAAGCTCAAACTTAGTTACCATTCTCTTTTAACTGTATTCCTAAGGAGGAAGAGGACCTTTACCAGTCAAAATCAAGGACACTTTAAAGGCCAGTTTTCCAGTTAAAAGTCAAGTGTACTTGGATATATTCTCACCTCAGCCCAGCTTTCTGTTTAGCAGCTGGAGTGACAGGACCATTCAGACACCCCACACTCTATCATACCAAGCAGAAATGAGCATAAGTCCCATGATAAAGAAGGCCACCAAAGCCTGTCTAGTCAAGTATAGACAAGTTCAAAGGTTGCTTTGAAGTTTTGGGCCAAAGGCCCAGCCAATATTTATTTATTTTTTTCAGTCTTCTCTGAAGACTGAGCATTTCCTAAGTGCATGCAACCTTGATATAGAGAAAGCCGATTTACTGGCAGGTGTCCCTGGATGCCATAATTATGGGTTCCATCTCTTACAGTTGACAGAATTTAAGCAAGACAACTAATACACCTGCTGAGGTTAAGAATTTAGAGACTTCTTGGGCAGTGATTCTCAATCCAGATGACAGAATATCTTTAGGAGAAACTTTTCAAACTATTCTCAGATCTGCAGATTTTCATATGCATTCCCTCACAACATTACTTTCTTCTTCTATTAATATCTAGTGTCCATTTTCACGGTAGTCACAAAATGACATTACTTCTTCCTATTCTTCTATTAATGTCTGAGTGTCTGGTTATTATTCTTCCTTCATTATTTCTATTAAGGTTTGCATTAACTGTGTTTAACAGACTTTTCTGAAGGAAATATCATGCTTGAATTTAGAAAAATTGTTAGAACTTACTCTTTTAGTTTTTAAGGTTCTACCTCAAGTAGAGATGGAAGGATATTTATTAATTTAATAAACACATATTTATCACTATTTCCCTAACACTGCTGTAATGGTTTTAGATTATTAATTCCTTTAATATTATACTAATCTTAAGTACTATTTTCTAATTTTGCAGGTGAGGAAACAGGCTTAATAGGTTAAGAAACTTACACGACTGGGAAGTGGTTGAGATGTTTAAGAACTCAGACAGTCTTAATCCCTGTGTCCATGCTCTTAACCACAAAACTTTGTTTTCAGTGTCCTGAATGCACTAAGAAAGGTCTATCATCAACAGTGGGACAAAACAACATTGTCTAGACTGTCAAAGAATGACATGGTAGCAACTAGCAACATTTGGCTATCTAAATTTAAATGTTTATTAACTAAAATAATATAAAAATTCCTTTCTCCATGATACTAGACACATTTCAACTATTTAAAAAACTACATGTTTCAAATGGTTACCATATCAGAAAGCACAAAGAATTTTTCTATCATCACAGGAAGTTCCTACTGAATAGTGCTGAATACTTCACAACTTAGTTTATCAGCATTTACTGTAGAAAAATCCTATACATGGGCATTGTTTTTGCCCTGGAAGGAAATCAGCTAGACAAGTGCTTTTCAAATGTTAATGTGTATTTATACTACTGGAAATCATGTTTAACTTCAAATTCTAATTCACTGGGTCTGGGGCAGGGCCTGAGAATATGCATTTCTCGTAGGGGGAAAAAGAGCTCCAACTTGTTGCCAATGCTGCTTATCCATAGATAGCACTGAGTTGCAAAATGAATTCCTTTATGGCCCACAAAGGAATCCTTTTTTTGGATTAAGGATCATTTTCTTTAGTGATCTCAGATTGCAGGAATATCATTGCTTCTGGAGGTGAGAACTACTTTGGGGTAAAAAATTAAAAGTATCTACAGTATCACCGCCAGTTGTCATAAATCCAGAAAAAATAAATGTCAGTCATATCTAGGACCAGGATAATATGCCCGGGTAACAGGCAGGAAGGAAGTGCTCTGTCTTTGCACATGGAGACTGTGCACTGATAGGAGTCATATAGTTTTTGCTATATTAGCTCAAGTTTTCTTAGTTTCTTCTCTTCACTGGGTTTACCAACTAACAAACATAAACAAGTGTTGCTATGAAGAGNGTCATATAGTTTTTGCTATATTAGCTCAAGTTTTCTTAGTTTCTTCTCTTCACTGGGTTTACAAACTAACAAACATAAACAAGTGTTGCTATGAAGAGAAAAAAAAAATAGCAGAATAGTGAGAAGTAAACTTCTCTACTTATAGAGAAGTTTAACCAGAGCCCAGTGAATTTATTGGATAAATGGTGAGTTTTAAGTGGAGTGTGGAGAGGTGACATGCTATGTGCTCTTATTTGGGGTCAAAACCAAGTTATTACCCTGCTATCTCCTTGTATAATATCATTTCCTCATAGGCCTCAAGAGGAGAGACTGCTCCTCAGGAGTCAGATTCAGATATTCTTATGTCTCCTGGCCAAAACTTGGCTAATGTTAGTCATTATCTCCAAGAACTCTTAGTTAGGATTAGCCAAGTTTTAGCATGTGTGTGTGTATGTGTGTGCATGCATGCATGCATTTGTGTGTATAGTTGTATGTAATATATAAATTGTAAGTAACAAATGTTATAAATTTATATAACTACCAGTATTTGTATAAAAAGTTGATAAAATTGAATTTGAAGAAAATATTAAAGTATTTTTTCATAAAATTATTTTCTGAGGAATTATTCAGTTACAAATGTGTACATTGTTATTAACATAGGTAGCAAATAATTATGATAGTTTAAATTTGAGTTCTAAACAAGTTTATAAGAAGTCTAAGTTTTAGGTTTGAAAAAAATGTATAAAAACCATCCCTGAAATCCTCCCATTTTTTTGTTCACACAGTAAAAATAAGTAGTAATTTGTATATCTGAAAGGCCTATAATAGTGCTAAGGTTCTTATTATGATTATCAGAAGCAAATAAATATTATATTCCAATTATATATCTTCCCTTTAGAGGAAATTTGGATCTTGCAGGTAGAAATAATTGGAGTTAGAGGCGACATTTCTGGAAAAATCAGCTATCCAGTGCTTCCTGGAATCAATATTTACTGCTTAAGGCTTATTATATACTTCTCAGGATGACCCTTTAAATTAGTGGCATCAACTGCAAATAATATTTTCTTCTTATAGTTCTGTTTGCCAGTTGTTCAGCTAATACTGGCTGAAGGCAGCTAGACTTCATTCTAGACAAAGACCGGGTTCAAGTTAGTTTTATTTCTTGTCACATTCTAGGACTAGTAGCTAGCTTGGCATTTTTTCCCCATGGTGGAAGACAGGAGTGCAAGAGGTCAAACCAACCCACACAAGCACATCTAAAAGCTTTTTTCACATAGTATCACAAAATGTAAGTCTCAAGGACAAACACAGAGTCATTTCAGTAAGAAACTATACTTCTCTGTGGAAGGTAGAGGAGAAGGTGAATATTTGCCGAGTATTATTACATTCTACTACATTTACTGATTGTCGCACCTTATAAAGGCTGAAGACTCACCCTCGCTTCTCCTAAAGCTTAGGCAATGAGTGTCAAGAACAGTGAAGGAACTGATATATTTACCCTAATTGTAAGCTAGCAACTTGGCCTGCCACAGTTTCACGGAAGCTTGCAAAGTACCTAAGATTCCTGGTCACAGGAAAGGGGCATTATTACTCACAATGCAGCAAGCTGAATAAGCTTCATTTTTCTTGAATGTTCCATTGCTCCCCCCTGCCCCAATTAAAGAGACCCTGGAGAGATAAGAAGCAAATCCCAGGGGGATGCTCACACACAGCAGGTGGTTCATAGCTAATGAACCGTAGGAAGGCCCCAATCTTTTAAGGAAACTACTAGCCAATCTGCTTAAGTTTTACAGGAGAGGAGACATTATTAGCCTAGTCGAAAAACAGAGCTGCCTTTCGTGCGTGCCCAAGTGTTGCACTATATCTTCCAAGAAAGTTTACTATATAAATACACTTGAAAAGATATTCTAGAGCAAAAATTAACATAAGACATGCAGCAACATGTTGGATTGTCTCCCACCAATGTGAGGAAACTGAAAGGCGTCTTATGTTTATGGCTTATGAATGTAGTGTCCTTACAAATGTAATGTCCTTACATGTCTTTACAAATGAAGTGCCAATTTTTTACCATAGTAATAATATATAACATCGATTTTACTTATTAAATTTACCTAATGACAGGCATGACACAAAGCATTTTTCATTAAATGAGTGCTCACTATAACCCTAAAAGGTAAATATATTACCGTAATAATTTAATCAATAACAAAATCAAGTCACCAAAGAATTAAGTAAATTCACCAGAGTTGCATATCTTGAAAGTAATGGGTTTGAATATGAACCTAGGTTATCTTGCTACAGGGTCAGCATCATTATGCTTCAAAGATGAGCTTGCTTACATTTTCTCCAGAGACTTTTTTTTTTTTAACATTCATACAACAAGCAATGGCTCCCTTTAAATCATGGTTGATGGATGTTTCCGGGAGATGGCTCTCCAGTGTCAACACAAAATACCTCCCATGTTCAGGAAGGCCCTTTGCAAAAGTTCAAACTTGCATTTCTAGAATTTCAGCTAAAACACAAAATATGGTATTCAGAGAAATGTGTTACATTTACAGGGATAAGGGCAAACAGAAATTCTACCAACATCACAGAATAGGGCAGATAGGATTGGGGGGAACTTAATAATTCCTTCTCTATCAAAATGTCAGTAGGAATGATCATCTTCCCATGACATAATTTTTATAAAACAACTGTCACAGACCATGTTAAAGAATCCTCCATGGAATGGCAATTATGTTTCTCTGGTATTTTTGTTCTTTTCTACATTCCAACACTCAATCATACCATAAAACAAGCTTTTAAATCAAAGAGAAGTAACGAAGAGCTACTTTAAATGACTTACAAACAGCAAATATCAGAGGAATTATTTTAACTTGGAAACCATGCTTAATTTCTCACATATCCTTTCTTCATATCACATTTAAACTTAAGAAAAAAAGCTTTTTTTTTTAATGTTTTACATTTGGTGTCGAAGATTGTCAATGCCATGGCTAATAACATTTGACTTTCCTCTGTTCTTTCAGGTACATATTTTCCTGCTATAACTGACAAAAAAAAATCTAATTTATTCACTCAAATATCTATAATGAGGCACACAAGTATTTAGTACTAGATTTATAAAAGACTTCTAAAAGAGAACAAATAGAAAAAAAGCAGTATGAGAGAAATATGAACTTGGAACTGTGGCTCACCTCTCAAATATACACGAAATAATTTGTGGACCCATGGAAAAACAGTAAAAGTCCTTGGGCCATCTGAAAAGAAAAATCTATTGCTTATATAGAGAGGAAGTTAGGAATGGAGTATACGCTGTCTGCTCCAGCGCAGTTCTTTGAGGCCACACCTAGTCAAGAAAATTCATAATCATTTCCTTTCCCTCTCTACCATGCTTTATTTCGAGATTGAAACACTACAGCATACATAAATCTTTAAAATAACATATGTAAATCTTTAAAAAATAATAAAAAATAAAATAAAATAATATAATATACATAGATTCACTGAATGATTGATTCCTAGTTCTCTTATTGCTTCAGTTTATCATATACATGAGTAACAGTTGATCACTCTAGATTTCGAAGATTAGTCCATTTTGAAATTATATATTTAATATACAACACATATTTATGAGTGTCTATTACATGTTAAGTGATGTGTTTAGGCATGCTAAAACTAAAAGCTAAACCTAACCAAAATACTCTAGCTTGTAAATTTTGAATGGGCTTTCTTAATTAAGAAAAATTACCAAAGTGGTAGATTGAGTATAATCGCTTTAATAATCAGTGTGTCAGAGTTTATTAGAAATAGTCAGATTTATTTAATTTCATCAAGAGTAGGAAAGTTACTATTTTCAGGATCCAAAGGAAAAAAGTGTTTTAAGAAGGAAGAACACTGTTTTTATTTTAACCATTTTTAGACTTTTTTCCTTAGAGGAAGACTTTGTGAGTAATTACATGTGACAATTTAGCAATTGGTATGCTATTTTTAATTATTTCACAGGCTGTTATTGGGAAGAAAATATTTGCTATATTTACAATACCAAATAATTACATATTTCCAAACAAATGAGGGAATTACTTGTTATTTTTTTACTTGCCATGTGCATAATTTTGGCACTGTGCATTCACATATGTTGAAGGCCCTAATTTCTTCTCATATTATCAGATAATTTTCTGAGGCCAAAAGTTTAAAAAGATATAAAAAATAATATGAAATTAAAATATGAACCACATTATTGTCTTTACGACTTAGAACTATTCTTGTATATACTATTGTACACTGGCGTATCAGTCACAAAAATAGCCTTGTGCCTAGAAAGTACACGTTCTAATAATAAATATTAATCAATTCAAATATTTACTACAAAAGGGGTAAACCTGCAAGAAGTTACATGCTACTTCTTTTTTTAAGCATAGTTGGCATACCAAGTTATATTAATTTCAAATATACAACATAGTGATTCCACAATTCTGTACCTTAAGCTACACTTGCCATGGTGAATGTAGCTACTATCTGCAACCATACAACATCATAAAATATTATGAACTATATTCCCTATGTTGTACTTTTCATCTTTGTAACTTACTTATTTTATACCTGGAAGTTTATACCTCTTAATCCCCTTCTCCTATTTCACCCATCCCCCACACACCTCCCCTCTGGCAACTACCAGTTTGTTTTCGGTATTTATGATTTTGTTTTTGTTTGTTTATCCATTTGTTTTGTTTTTTAGATTCCACATATGCGTGAAATCATGTATTATTTGTAATTCTCTATCTGACTTATTTCATCTAGTATAATACCCTCCAGGTCCATCTAGGTTGTCACAAAAAGCAAGATTTCATTCTTTTACATGGCTAAGTCATATTCCATGGTATGTATATACTGATGCTATTTCTATTCTATATTTACTTCACATTCTGAAGCAACTGAACTTGGCTTCTAGCCATCCATGAAAAGTAGTTTATTCCTATATAATAAAAAGCTGAAAAGACTGATCTCTTCTTTTATGAGAAAATAAATGTTCACAAAACAGAAAGTGTGTTGCATTGTGTTTGAATTTATGCCTAATAAACTATCAGGAACCAGCTTTTAAAAAATTGTGCTGTAACAGAGGAAGAAAATTATGTATATTAATATCACCAAGGAAAATTTAGCCACTATAGTATTTGAATAAAACATACTTTAATAAAACTTAGTTAAGTTTCCATATGAAATACTGACAATTGGTATTTAAAATCATGACTACTCTTCATACTAAGAATTGTGTTATGGCTTATGTAATCATCTGAAGAATGTTTATAAACCAATTTAAATGATATGTACAAAACAAAAGCAAAATATAGAATATAGTAACAGCATAATACTTATTTTTTTCAGGAATATATATTTTTATAAGTTAGTAACAATATGTACTCTTAAAAATCTGAAGAATACATATTTGTTTAAAATTTATGTATTTATTTTAATTGATGCACATACATAAAAAACACAGAGCTTAAGTGTTTAGTTGATTAATTCTCACTATTATATACACTCTTGTATTCATCACCCCAGACACGAGAAAGAATATGTCTATCCTCTCAGAAAGCCCACCGATGTCCCTTTCCAGTAATCCCTGCCCCCCTCACAGGAACAACCACTAACTAATTTCCATCATTATAGATCAGTTTTCCCATTAGAATTCATATAAATGTAATCACACAGTATACTCTTCCTTTCTGACTCATTTCTTTTGCTCAACATAAATTTTTCAAGATTAAATCATGTTATCTTGGGTATTATGTGTGTGTTATCTTTATTGCTAAATAAAAATGACTGTGAGCCCAGAAATGGACTCTCAACTCCATGGTCAACTAATCTTCAACAAAGCAACAAAGAATGTCCAATGGAAAAAAGACAGTCTCTTCAACAAATGGTGTTGGGAAAATTGGATAGCCACATGCAGAAGAATGAAACTGGACCATTTCTTTACACCATACACAAAAATAGACTCAAAATGGATGAAAGACCTCAGTGTGAGACAGGGATCCATCAAAATCATTGAGGAGAATACAGGCAGCAACCTTTTCAACTTCAGCCGCAGCAACTTCTCCCTAGAAACATCACCAAAGGCAAGGAAAGCAAGGGCAAAAATGAACAGTTGGGACTTCATCAAGATAAAAAACTTCTGCACAGCAAAGGAAACAGTCAACAAAACCAAAAGACAACCAACAGAATGGGAAAAGATATTTGCAAATGACATATCAGATAAAGGGCTAGTATCCAAAATCTATAAAGTAGTTATCAAACTCAACACCCAAAGAACAAATAATCAAAACAAGAAATAGGCAGAAGACATAAACAGACATTTCTGCAAAGAAGACATCCAAATGGCCAACAGACACATGAAAAAGTGCTCAACATCACTCGGTATCGGGGAAATAAAAATTAAAACTTCAGTGAGATACCACCTCACACCAGTCAGAATTGCTAAAATTAACAAGTCAGGAAATAACAGATGTTGGTGAGGATGCAGAGAACAGGGAACCCTCCTACACTGTTGGTGGGAATGCAAGCTGGTACAGCCACTTTGGAAAACAGTGTGGAGGTTCCTCAGAAAGTTGAAAATAGAACTACCCTACAACCCAGCAATTACACTACTGGGTATTTACTCCAAAGATACAAATGTAGTGATCCAAAGGGCCATGTGTACCCCAATGTTTATAACAGCAATGTCCATAATAGCCAAACTATGGAAAGAGCCTAGATGTCCAATCAACAGATGAGTGGATAAACCAAGATGTGGTATATATCTACAATGGAATATTATGCAACCATCAAAAAATGAAATCTTGCCATTTGCAATGAAGTGGATGGAACTAGACGGAATTATGCTAAGTGAAGAGAAGTCAATCAGAGAAAGACAATTTTCATATGATCTCACAGATATGAGGAATTTGAGAAACAAGAGAGAGGATCATAGGGGAAAGAAGGGAAAAATGAAGCAAGACGAAACCAGAGAGGGATAAAAACCTTAAGAGACTCTTAATCTTGGGAAACAAACTGAGGGTTGCTGGATTGGAGGTGGGTGGAAGTGATGGGGTGGCTGGGTGACAGACATTGGGGAGGGTATGTGCTATGGTGAGCACTATGAATTGTGTAAGACTGATGAATCACAGACATGTGCCCCTGAAACAAATAATACATTATATGTTAATTAAGAAAACTATTATAATGAATATACGAATATGTGTTTATAGATTTTTCCTTTGACGGGCATCTGCATTCTTTTTTCCATATTTAGGTTGACTCTAAATCCAGTTGCTTTCAGCATTATAGTACAAGTTTTTGTGCAGACATATGTTTTCTTTCTTTTGAGTAAATAACTAAAAGGAAGATTGTTGAGTAAATAGGTAAATATTTGTTGAACTTTATTAGGAAATATGAAATCACTCTACAATGTGTGTGCCATTTTATACTCCCATCAGTCATACTGAGTGTCCAATTGCTCCATATTCTCATCAATATTTGGTTTGGTCTGTGTTTTTGCTTGTTTCTTTGCCTACTTACTCTATCGGGTCTACAGTACTATCTAAATGTGATTTTACATTGAATTTTTTTTAAGATTTTATTTATTTATTTGACAGAGAGAGACACAGCAAGAGAGGAAACAAGCAGGGGGAGTGAGAGAGGGAACAGCAGGCTTCCCATCAAGCAGAGAGCCTGATGTGGGGCTCAATCCCAGGACCCTGGGACCATGACGTGAGACCAAGGCAGACGCTTAATGACTAAAGTACCCAGGCACCCCTACATTGAATTCTTTAATGGCTAGTGATGCTGGGAATCTTTCTTATGCTTTTTGGACATGGCATTATTTCTACTAAAGTAACCGTTTTTTTATTCCCTTATTAATTGGGTTGTTTATCTTTTGTTGTTGGATTGGAGTTGCTTATATATTCCAAATGCAAATTCTCTTTCACAGATATATATTGTGAATACTTTCTTCTAGCTTAGAAGGACAAACAGACTTCATGTTGAGCACAGAACCTGACACAGCGCTCAATCCCCCGATGCAGAGATCATGACCTGAGCCGAAATCAAGAGAGTAGATTGCTCAACTGAGCCACCCAGGTGCCCCTGTTAGTATTTTTGTGGTCAATGATAAGATTATATGCACTTCTTAAGAAAAACAGAAAACAAAAAACTTGAGTTTCTTCTTAGAATTGGTGAGTAACTTAAAGAGTATAGCTCTTGTCTATAAGATTTAAGATTGTTGAAATTAAAAATTTCAACATAAATACACCAAAAAACTGATAAAAGATGTTAAAAAGAAAAACTACAGGACACATCACACGTGAAAGACTAAACTCATTCTCCCTGTGATCACAAACAAGTCAAGGATGTCTATTCTTACCATCTCTATTTAATAATTTACTGTAAATCTCAGTGCAATAAGGTAATAAAAAGATATCAAAGACAAAATTTAAAAGAGATGTATTAAAATTAGATTACAGTGATAGTTACACAACTTTGTAAATATTCTAAAAAACCTTTTAATTGTATACCTTATTGGGTGAAGTTCATGGTATTAAGTTCTATCCCAATGAAGTTATTTAAAAAGGAGAGGTGAAGCTTCCTTCATTTTTATAGTGCATATGAAACAATAATCAGAAAATCCTATTGATTCCATCCAAAACTACCAGAACCTGTATAACACAATAGTCTGGTGGCAGCATACACAGTTTTGAAATAGAAAAAAATAATTTTACTTCTATATAGATTCAATTAACCATTGGAAAATATTTTATATGCCATTTACAATATTACCAGGGCAATATCTAGTACCCAGAATAAATCTAAGTTAAATTGTATAAGATCACTCTAGAAAATGACAAAACATTATTGAGAAGATCTTAAAAAGAAACTAAATAAATATACATGGCATTCTCTACATGGAATGAAAGAAATGATATTATCATTAATTCATTCTAAACTGAACTAATATATATTCAACACAATGCAATTTTAATTCAAGTTTATTTTTTACAGAAATTGACAAGCAAGTGAATGCTGTAACTACTGTAGAAATTGTATATAATTCCTAAGGTTTTCTTATGTTCTGGTGTAACATCATTGCTTGTAATTCTAATTATTTAAGCGAGTGTCACAGAAATAAGCAGATTTCATTGTCAATTGTATTATAATAAACTCTCATCAAATCTTTATATGGGAGTATAAAATGGCACACACATTGTAGAATGATTTTCATAATTCCTAATAACGTTCAACAAACATCTACCTGTTTACTCAACAATCTTCCTTTTAGTTATTTACTCAAAAGAAAGAAAACATATGTCTGCACAAAAACTTGTACTATAATGTTGAAAGCAGCCAGATGTAGAGTTAACCTAAGAATGGAAAAAAGAATGTAGATGCCCATCAAAGGAAGAATGTATACACACATCTTGGTATATTCATTACAATAGTTTTTATCTAGCAATAAAGAGAACACACACATAATACCCAAGATAACATGATTTAATCTTGAAAAATTTATGTTGAGCAAAAGAAATGAGTCAGAAAGGAAGAGTATACTGTGTGATTACATTTATATGAATTCTAATGGGAAAACTGATCTATAATGATGGAAATTAGTTAGTGGTTGTTCCTGTGAGGGGGGCAGGGATTACTGGAAAGGGACATCGGTGGGCTTTCTGAGAAGATAGACATATTCTTTCTCGTGTCTGGGGTGATGAATACAAGAGTGTATATAATAGTGAGAATTAATCAACTAAACACTTAAGCTCTGTGTTTTTTATGTATGTGCATCAATTAAAATAAATACATAAATTTTAAACAAATATGTATTCTTCAGATTTTTAAGAGTACATATTGTTACTAACTTATAAAAATATATATTCCTGAAAAAAATAAGTATTATGCTGTTACTATATTCTATATTTTGCTTTTGTTTTGTACATATCATTTAAATTGGCTTACAAACGTTCTTTAGTTATGATTTTTTTTAAATTTTTTGAAAGGTTTATTTATGTATTTATTTGAGAGAGAGAGGAAAGAGAGAGAGTGGAGGTGGAAGTGTCAAAGGGGAGGGAGAGAAATCTTCAAGCAGACTCGCCACTGAGCATGGAGTCCAACGTGGGGCTCAATCCCAGGACCCTGAGGTCATGACCTGAGCTGAATTCAAAAGTCAGAGGTTTAATTGACTGAGCCACCCAGGAACCACTAGGGTTTTTTTTATTCTTATGTTTCTCTGAAGATTCTATTTTGTTTATTTTGAACTATATGTTTTATATTTCAAGTTTTCTTCAAATACCATGTTATTCTACACACACATAAGAATGAGTGAATAAATGTGGTTGCAAATGTCATTGTAGGCATGATCCAGAGATCTTTACCTTTGGCCAATTGATCAAAATAAAATGTCCACTTCTTTGGAAACTCTCTTTTTTAAATTAATTTATTTAACAGAGAGAGAGTGTGATAGAGCACAAATAGGGGGAGGGGAAGAGGGAGAGGGAGAAGCAGGCTCCCCACTGAGCAGAGAGCTCGATGTGGGGCTCGATCCCAGGTCTCTGGGACCATGACATGAGCCAAAGATAGATACTTAACCAATTGAGCCACCCAGGCATCCCTGGAAACTCTTAAATGTCAAAATACTGAGGGTTTTTGTTTTTTGTTTTCTGGGGGTTTTTTGTAAGAGACTATTATTTTTGCCTGACTGCAAAGTTCTAAATTATTAGCAATACAGAAGTCTGACTTTTTAAAAAATATTTTATTTATTTATTTGACACAGAGAGAGACAGATCACAAGTACACAGAGAGGCAGGCAGAAAGAGAGAGGAGGAAGCAGGCTCCCCGCTGAGCAGGGAGCCCGATGCGGGGCTCGATCCCAGGACCCTGAGATCATGACCTGAGCCAAAGGCAGAGGCTTTAACCCACTGAGCCACCCAGGCACCCCAGAAGTCTGACATTTTATATATTGGCTTCCAACTGAATTTTTATTCTTAATCTTACACATCAATTCCACTTTCTATATTGTATGTTCATTTTCTCAAAGTTCTAAGTGCCTTCAGTGGGGCACATACTCAGTTGACTCCTTCATGACAGATAGTACTCACTTTTTACTCTCAACTAAAGGCTCCTCGGCCTTACTTCCAGGTTACCAACTCTTTTATTTATTTAATTTTTTTAAGTCTTTATTCAAATTCTAGTTAGTTAGCATATAGTGTAATATTGGTTTCAGGAACAGAATTTAGTGATTCATCACTTACATATAACACCCAGTGCTCATCACAAGTGCCCTCTTTAATACCCATCCCACTCCCACCACCACTCCAGCCAAGGAGTCAATCCCATTTACAATTGCACCAAAACACATAAGATACCTAAGTATCTAGGTATCTAACCTAATCAAAGAGGTAAAAGATCTGTTCTCTAAAAACTATAAAACACACAGATGAAAGAAATTGAAGACCACACAAATAAATGGACAGACATTCCATACTCATGAACTGGAAGAACAAATATTGTTAAAATGTCTATACTACCCAAAGCAATCTACACATTTAATACAATCCCTATCAAAATACCGAAGCATTTTCAATGGAGCTACAACAAACAATCCTAAAATTTGTATGGAACCACAAAAGATGCCAAATAGCCAAAGCAATCTTGAAAAAGAAAAGCAAAGCTGAAGGCATCATAATTCCAGACTTGAAGCTATATTACAAAGCTGTAGTCATCAAGATGGTATGGTACTGGCGTGCACGCATGTGCACACACACACATACACACACACCTCATACATCAATGGAACTGAACAGAAAACCCAGAAATGAACCCACAACTATATGCTCAACTAATCTTTGACAAAGCAGGAAAGAATATCTGATGGAAAAAAGACAGTCTCTTCAACAAATGGTGCTGGGAAAACTGGACAGCAACATGCAGAAGAATGAAAGTGGACCACTTTCTTACAACATACACAGAAAGGAAGAAAAATTAAATGTGAGACAGGAAACCATCAAAAACCTAGAGGAGAACACAGGTAGCAACCTCTCTGACATTGGCCTATGAACTAAAGGCAGTGCTGCTGGTTTTACATCCCTTCTTTACATTCTTATAAACTTACACCATTTATAATATTTCCATATTATCATTTGTGATCTTTGGAGAGAAATTTTTTGCCATTAGGAATAGAAAGTTAATTTTTATTTTTTAAGTAGAATACTACCTCCTATAAAAGAAAGTAAAAGCCATAATTATGGAAATAAAGAACCTTATGATCATACTGTCCACAGTCTACTATTTATGCTTTCATTCAAAAATATTAATAAATATTAATATCTACCCACTCAATATTCCTGGTTATTATTAAGATTTTTCATTATTCATATCTCATCTGCTTCTTTGGATCTTATATGTTTAAACATTTAATGTCAAGAATGCTGCAACTCTCAGCACAACTTAGCAGTTAAAAAATACATTTATATAAAAAGGGCAGAAAGTATCTGGAAAAAAATCCATCTGGTAAGGCAGTCTATTTTATAAAAATTTCTAAACAACAATAGCTTTAAATTACTGAATACTTTTGAACATCAGACATGCTTATGTTTTCCATTCATTATCTCACTTTAATTTTTCTAGTAGAACTGAAATTATGAAATCTTACTCTTATTTAAAGATGTAGAACCCTAGGACTCAGACTAAAATATATATTCCAGGCTACAAAGCAGATAAAGGTCAAAGTAAAAATGGGAACAAAAGATAACAGTTCCTGCAATTCTTTCCACAATAGAATATCACACATTATATTAATATGTATTAAATTCAAATAATATTTAAATAAATTTATAATTACTTTTCTGTAAACTTGTACCTAAATGTCATATGAGCTAATAAAAACAGAATTCTAAGATGGTATGTGATAAATGTATTTTTTAAATGATAAGTTAGCAAAGTATAAGGCATATTTAAATTTTTTTTATTTTCTAATTGAAATAACTTTACATTTAATTATGTTGATAATGAATTTCAGTTGTCAGTTTTTCTAGCATCTCTCCACTTACAAACACATAAACAACATAAGTATAAAGTAATCAAAATATTTTATTTGAAAATGAGCCAACTACAAAGTAGACGTCAAAAATGAAAAAATGCATGTGTTCATTAGAGCAGAAAAGATGCAGTGTGATTAAAATACAGTCACAAAAACAATAGGAGTGCATTTGCACACTTACATAGTAAAGCAATCATTTCTTGTTCATTAAAACAAATAACAGTAACAAACTCTGAAAAGCTATAAATAAAAATTTTTACTCTTGCTCATGCCTAACACATTCGTAGTAAAGTTAGTTAGCTGTTCCTGGAATCATACATATATAGACAGAAAAATAAAGTAATCTGGCAGTGTATAACTTCACGCAGAACAGTCATGTAGGTATTTTTGATTGCATAACTCCTGAAGTGTTGCTTTAGAGAATGAACTTTTCTGCAAGTGATATGTCAATGTGGTAAAAAGAAAGTTTCCACTGAAAAATGCTCATCTTTTACTGCATTCATTATATAATGAGATTGTTGAATTTCTCAGGGCTTATTTTTTCCTATTTCCACTCCAACTATGCTCTTTTTTGTAATGCAGCCACATTAGCAGACACAGCTTTACACTCTTCATGCTGACAGAGATGCTGAAAATATTGTTGCTAAGCAACTGGATGCTGCACATTGGAACTCCATTTTTTCTGATGAAAGTGACAGGAGAAAGATAGCGACATCAATAGCTTTCTGATTTTTTTTTAGCTTAACAGCTGCAGTGAAAAGAGAAGATGATAGGCACAATGAAAGAAAAAGTCAGAGAAGGCTGAAAAAGAGGAGGTCTAGACATAAAGAAAAGAACTGTGGAAGAAATCCTAAGAGGAGATTTGATTCATAGAAATGGGTGGAAAAAGTATTAGAAACTAATCCAGAAAATAAATAAGAACTGTGTATACAGAAACTGTTTTTGTAAACTAGATGCTCTGCTAAGGAAGAAAACCAAAACTTAAATACAAAGTGTTGATCTTGAAATTGAATGAGTTAGTGCATTGAAACTTCCCTAACCTTTCCAGATTCTCTCTCTTTTCTCTTATATTAAGCTTCCATGTATGACTTTTATTTCAGAATTTAAAATCATGTCTAAAGTGAACATTTCTGGCCTTTGAAATTTGCCAGATGGTAAAAAATGAGACTGTGAAGGAATAATAAAAAGGTAACAGGGATAGATAGCTTTGAGTCTCTCCAAGGAATTGAAAATCTGCACTCTTATTCGACCTAATGAAGAGAGACCATCTAAGTAATAATGGCTTAGAAAGAAAAGAAAATCCCCTGAATGGGTTTGAATGCAATTAGACATGTACTAAACTGCAGAAAATGCAGGAGTGATAGTGACGATAGATAGATGACTTATTTCATTTCAACTTGAGTAATTATAAAATCAAGCCAATGTTGTAAAAATTGGCATAAATACCACTAACTGTAAGATCATAAGATAATAAAAAGCTACAAATTTATCCACTCGAGATATTTCAGATACGCATTTGGTTTAAAACTTTCTATGTGTCATTTAACCTCTCTGAACTTCACTTTATGCCTCGGTAAAATGGCAACGACACCTAATTTTTAGGGTTTGAGGTTATTAATGAAATATTATGCTGAACACCAACCATATGTCCTGATTTCTTTCACCAAAAAGTGAAATATGTTAAAAAATGCTTATAGTATAAAATAAAATACTGACTATGAAAGGTGTCAATTTTCATTAATCTAGACTATCAGTATTGACGGACACTCTCCTACTGCTGGTCGAACTGAGCAGCTAAGAAACACTACTCATTGGAAATCTAAAGCAATAATTTTTTGAATTTATTTTTTTAAAGAGAGAGAGAGTGCATGCGCAAGCCTGGTGGGGGTGAAGGGGAAGAGGGGAAGGGAGAGAGAATTTTAAATTGGTTCCATGCTGATACAGAATACTCAGAACACTGAGCATGGAGCCCGACCTGGGGCTTGCTCAATCTCACAACCTTGAGCCAAAATCAAGAGTCATATGTAAAGTGGTAATGTTTAATGAAAAAATTCTTCTTATTCTTCATTAGGCAAAAAAAAAAAAAAAAAGCAGAAATAAAATCTTCATTGATGAAATAATGGTAGTCTTAACTCTTAATTTTTAAATGTCTGGATTATGAAGGTAGGTTAGGAACTTTATCCATTTTCTGGTCAATCCACCCCTGTCTTAAAATGGTGATTGGTACATGTCTTTGACAAGGTGAAGGAAAATTAGAAACCTACAGGAGAGAAATCACAAACTATTGATTGCATTCTGATGATCTTTGTGCCAGTTAGTTCCTAGCTTAGGTTGGTATCGATTGCTCNGAGAGAAATCACAAACTATTGATTGCATTCTGATGATCTTTGTGCCAGTTAGTTCCTAGCTTGGGTTGGTATCGATTGCTCTTTTTTTTTTTTTAAGATTTTTATTTATTTTATTTGACAGAGAGAGAGATCACAAGTAGGCAGATAAGCAGGCAGAGAGATAGGAGGAAGCAGGCCCTCCGCTGAGCAGAGAGCCCAATTTTTTTTTTTAAGATTTTTATTTATTTTATTTGACAGAGAGAGAGATCACAAGTAGGCAGATAAGCAGGCAGAGAGATAGGAGGAAGCAGGCCCTCCGCTGAGCAGAGAGCCCAATGCGGGATTCGATCCCAGGACGCTGAGATCATGACCTGAGCCAAAGGCAGAGGCTTAACCCCCTGAGCCACCCAGGCGCCCAATATTGATTGCTCTTGGTCCTGGTATTGTATGTTCCTAGGACATGACTCTTACCATTCAAGAGAAAGTGCATAGAACTAGGCGATCTGATCCTTTAACTGGAGGCTTGAATAAGTAAGAAAATCACCAACCTCTTCAAGTTAGAGATTAGAAATATACCATGAACAGGAAAAAAAATAGAAAAAGAGGTGTTGATATGTAGGCAAAATAAAAATAGCATCCTGAGAAGTATTTAACATATTTTTCAAAATTCTGTATAATTACATAATTCAATTTTCTTTATAACCTAGAGATATAAGCTACTTTTAAAATTTACTGTTAGTAAATATACCTAGGTAGTATTGACTGTCTTCTGCAAGCCCTTATTTTTCTGCTTTCTAAATCTGTTTTGTTTTAGTTTGTGTTATTCTGCTTTGGTGGTTTGTGAGGTGTGCTTCCCCCCACTCACATTCAAAAGCAATTTTTTTTCATCCATCAATTAACACACCTTTAATTTTGCTAAACAAAATCACTGTTCTCAATTTATTTAATCGTCATCCAACTCTCAGAAACAGTAACTATTATTACAGTCAATTGATAGATAAGTAGCTGAGAAAGTAGTTCCTCCAAAGCCACAATTAGGAGGGAAAAAGACCCAACTCATAAAACCTGCCCCTTCCCCATAAAAACATGTTTTTATTTACACTAAATGGCAAGTTAAAGGGTTGCCATAATTAGAACTTTGTGAATTTCACCTACTGCTTTTCAAATCTTTAATAATGCTCATGCTTGACTCCTATTTGTTTTGACATCATAGCATATTTAAGATCTTGTGTTTGTTTTTACCAATATCAAAAATTATTTTCTTCTTGTGTAAGTAACTCTACTCCTTTCTATTAATTAATGTTAATATTAATGTCAATGAGTGACATGGCAGCAAGTGAGAATGCCTGGTTCTATCTCTGGAACCTAACATGCACTCTACTTTTTTCTGCTTTCCTCAGGTACATTTAATCAAGTGCTTCTATCTAATTTGCTCACATCTTTCGGAATATGAAGATGAATGTGAATTAAAATGAGTCCCTAATTTTGAGGAACTCTCCAGCTTGTAAAGGGCAATAAATTTGAAAGCAAGTAAGTTCAAGGCACTGATATTGGATTATAATCATTGAATATATGAATGTGATGATTAATTTTATGTGCCAACTTGACTGGGAAACAGGGTTCCCAAGTATTTGGTTAAACATTATGGGTGTGTCTATGAGGATATTTCTGGATGAGATTAACATTCAAATCAGTAGACTGAATAAGTAGATTGCTCTCCTCAATGTGTGTGGGCCTCATCAGATATGTTAGGAACATAAATAAAAAAGACAAGCAATGTTAGAGAGAATTCTCTCTCTGCTTAACAGCTTAACCTGGGACATTAATCTTTTCCTGCCCTCAAACTGGGGCATGCCAGGTTCTCAAGCCCTTGGACTAAGATTGGAACTACACCATTGGCTTTCCTGGGTCTCCAGCTCACAGATGGCATATTGTGGGACTTCTCAGCCTCTATAATTCACAGAGGACAGGTGAGGGGATAAATAGAGAAGATCTTGAATGATAAACCCACTCTAACATTCCAACCCCCTCTAAGCCTCTAAGGTATCTAAGGATACCTTTCTAAACACCTTCTGACATTTAAATTTACTATAGGTCATTCTTGGGTTGGTAATTCAATCAACCAAGCGAACAAACTACTAGAGTCATTACCAGCTCCTCCTACTCACTGAGTCTAGAATCTCTGTTTATAATGCCATATCAATAAATGTGTGCTGATTCAACTTATATTCTTTACATTCTGATCTCATATCCTTAGCATCCACAGATTCCTGTTACCACAAATTGGCAGAGTCATGCAATTCTGTTGTGACGTAACATTATCTTCTCAAGGTTCACATTTGTATCTCACTGTTGAAGTCATGCTGGGAAGTCAGTCTAGTTATAGATATAGACGTAGGAAAATGTCGTGGGGATAGGTACTGAGGAGGATTAGCAATCTCTTGTGGAACCACCATCAAAGAAGCCATTATAGGTCTTTAAGCAAGTGAAGGATATTATCCATAGGGAGCGTATGGAAGGGCTGCTTCTGCTGGCAAAGAAATTTCAGTGAGATTTAAGAGTTTAAGGTCCCTCCCATTAGACTCTGCCCATATGGCTGCATTCCAGTTTTCAAGATTTCATCCCTTCCTGAGATACATTACATGTTTAGAAATAAGATTTGTATTTTAAGTCAGCCACTTGCAGAATTCAATTTTGGATATTGTTTCCAGAAATCTCTGCCTCATGGGTACAAAATATAAGTGCTTATCTTAGAGCAGTCACAGAAGCTTTCAGGTTGCCTATGCAGACCTTGAGTTGAGAACTAACTTTTTTTTTTTTAAGATTTATTTATTTGAGAGAGAGAAAAAGCACAAGTGGGGGAAGGGGTAGAGGGAGAGAACCTTTAAGCAGATTCCCTGCTGAGCCCAGAGCCTGACTCAGGGTTTGATCCCACCAGTCACGAGAACACTAAGTGAGCTGAATGCAAGAGTCAGATGCTTAACCAACTGAGCCACCCAGGTGCCCCACGTTGAGAACTCACTTAAGGCCTTGAGCTTAATATCTTCTTACCACATGTTCTCTAGTGCACTTATGAGATGCCAATATAATCCTATATTTACTAGAATTTCCTATGGCAAATGCTTTGCCACCAAGAATTTTACCTTTCAGAGATAGACACTTGCACTAATTTTCTACAGGTAGTTGTAATTTGCCACTGCATGTCATAAGCTCCCATTGCGTTCTTTATCATTGAAGTCATTAATCCATTAAATCCAATCAGAACAATTTCAGATAGAGTAAAAGGAATTCAAAAAACACATAATTAAGATTCTATCAGGAGCATTATCAATGCCAAATTTTGTATTAGAGTTCAGTAAAAGAAACATAACCACTCCTACATATGACGTGGGTGAAGCATTCAAGGGACTTGATATTATGCAATTGTGGCAGAAGTTAAACTGTCTCTTTATAGCTGCTTTGTGTCTGATGCTAGAGGATGAAGTCCAAAGAATACAAAACCATATGTAAATAAGGAGAAGGGGGAGACAAGTTTAATCCCATGAGAATGAGCTGGGATCCATTACTACAAGCAATCTAGAAACCCTAAGGAAAGACTGGAAATGCATGTTCATCTTCTTATCATCTCCAACCTTGTTAACTGAGTATCCTAAATTTAGAAGTTGAAATCTGGGTGTCCTAAAGGAGAAGTTGGAATGTGTCTTTATAATACTAAGTACACACATGGTCCAGGAAGCAGAGAAGCTGAAAGAGGTTGCTTTCTCTTTCAGAGGTAACCCAATGAGGTAACTTCCCAGATAAGCAAAAAATACAAACAAGTATCTTCCCCAAATTTCCAAGCACTAAAAAAAATGTCTTTTACTTCACTACTGATTGCCCAAATTTCATGAAAAAAAATATCTCTTCTCACCTAGGCTATCGAGAAACACATAGGGATTCGGGGAAATGTAGTTTTATCTAGCCAGATTGACACACTACAAAGATAGTACTGCAGGGAAGCCAGCTTAGTCACACACAAGTAAGTATTCCCAGTAACAAGCCAGTTAATCAAATTTACAAATTACCAGTATGTTTACTATAACTTGTGTTCATAACTGATTATTAAAACCTTCTCTTTGAATTCCTTTAAATTTGCTAGCATTTTCTGGTATTGTTTTTATAGAAATCTTCTGCCAGTCTTGTATCAAAAATTCTATCAATTTGTAGATAATCTCTCTTCTGTCTAGAGTTTCTCTCTTTCTTTCTTTCTTTCCTTTCTTTTTCTTTTCCTTCCTTCCTTCCTTCCTTTCCTCCCTCCCATCTTTTTTTTAAAGGGGCAGGAGGGGCAAAGGTAGAGGGAGAGAGAGAATCTTAAGCCCAGCAGGGAGCCCAACAAGGGGCTCAATCTCACAACCGTGAGACCATGACTTGAGCCAAAATCTAGAGTTGGATGCTTAACCAACTGAGCCACCAAAATGCCCCTGTCTAGAGTTTCTTCTAGTATTCCTCACTGATATATTTTACCACTGTGTATTTATATATGGAATTGATACTTATTAACCTTTTAGGACTTAAGTGTATCTTTTCAATGTGGAGATATGTGATTTTTATCAAGTCATTAAAAATAACTGCCATTATCTTCTTTAACATGGCTTCTATCATGTCCTGAAGTAATTCTTGGGGCTGTTCACAAATACACTTCTCCTCCTTTCTGTACATGTTAGAATTTCATGTCATATTCCTCCAAAGTTAGGATTCATCAAGATACTCTGCAAAAAGTGGCATGTATCACCTTTCAAATCAGTCTTTAAGGTCCAGGGTTTAATTTGCTTTGGCTCTTTCCCCCATGTCAGGAAAAGTGGCATTGCTCCAGGTGTTCTAAATTTCATTAGTTTACGCGGATAACTGGGATAATTGGAGATGACCTTCACCAGTGGCCTATACATTACAACAAATTTCCTAAATGTAGTCTTTGGATTTCTATATCCTGCATTTCTATTGGTAAGATAAGCCCTCAATTATTACTATTAAATACCTCTCTCCGCTTTCACTTCTCCTTTCTTAATTTAAAGATTAGCTGATAAATTGACATTTTATAAAATATGCTGGAAATTTAAGAAGTAATGAACACAAAATCTATCATATACATGTTTCATAAAAAGTAAGATATAAATATCTTGAAAACTTTTTACCTGGCAGGGATGTTTAAGGGCTAAAAATTGCCTCAGGGCTAAAAGTTGCCAAAAATCAGACGACTACCTCTGTGTATACTATATGCAACGTTTGTACAGACCTCACCTATATTTTCTCATACCATCTAGATCTGTTCTGTCCAACATAGTAATCACTAGTCACATGTAGCTATTGAGCATGTAAAATGTGGCCACTTCAAAATCAGCTGTGTTTTAATTATAAAATATACATTGGATTTTAAAACATTAGGATGAATTTAAAAAATGTGAAATATCTTCCCTATCAATTTTTATGCTGAGTACATGTTGAAATAATAGACATATAACTATTTAAATAAAATATATAATAAATATTAATCACATTATGTTTCTACTTTAGTTTTAAGTATTT
Source organism: Ailurus styani (assembly GCA_002007465.1). NCBI lineage: Eukaryota > Metazoa > Chordata > Mammalia > Carnivora > Ailuridae > Ailurus > Ailurus styani. The sequence goes on along the minus strand of LNAC01000562.1, from coordinate 139,600 downwards.
CTATGAAAAAAATGTCTAAGTTTTGTATTTGACTTTCATTAGATTTCAACTAACTAGCATTAGTCCAGACTTTAAAGGTCAAATATTTCTATTATGTATAGAATAATTTCTTACAAATTTTTCATTAACTGGTCACTGTACCAAAAGTCTAACAGTTTTTAGTACTTCTTCTTAAAGAAAATTTCTTTAAGAGATTTACTAATGAATATGAATTAATCTTTATATATTTTCACAGTTTCTATAAGGCTAGGGGTTTTTTTGCTCATTTCATTTTAACACTGACCAATTTTGCATGTGTGTGTATCTAAGTTTTGTTTACAGACCATTTATTAATGGCGATAATGTCTGACATATTAGACACCCTAGAAATTGCTATTCCTCAAGGTTTTATTAAAAATGGGGTTAAAGGGCGCCTGGGTGGCTCAGTGGGTTAAAGCCGCTGCCTTCGGCTCAGGTCATGATCCCAGGGTCCTGGGATCGAGGCCCACATCGGGCTCTCTGCTCAGCAGGGAGCCTGCTTCCTCCTCTCTCCTCTCTCTGCCTACTTGTAATCTCTCTCTCTGTGTCAAATGAATAAATAAAATCTTTAAAAAAATAAAAATAAAAATAAAAATGGGGTTAAAGATACCCAAGGTTGAATTTTATGTCTAGAGTTTCAATATTGGGCTTTTAAGATGTAAATTTCATTCCTTGTCACTCAAATATATCTTTCAATTTGACTTAAAATTTATGACTTTCAAATTTGATCAGACAGCTGAAATTGTTTCTCATCCTCCACTGAACTTATTTTAAGCCTATGCCATAAAGTTAGTGATATAAGTAAGTAATCCAATTTCTCCTCTTTCCTAGCACATTGGCCTATAATCCAAGTACCAAACCTCTTCAAGTTTGAATTTTGCTATGAGTATAGTCTTAAGAAGAGTAAGAATAACGAAAAATGTATCTATTATCTGATAAGTTATGAAGTCTGTGAAGACATTTCCAAATCTTTTGGTTCTATTATATGCATGATACATATTATATGTATGTGTGTATTGAAAATATTTATATTTTTTAAAATTATTCTAATGGTGGATAAAGATGAATATAAAGACAAATAATCTGGGCTACTGATAAGAGTAACTTCTATAAAACAAAATGATTATTGTTTTACTTTTGTATGACCCTTTTTGCTTTTTCAAATTATTTTCACATATTTTCATAAAATAATTCACATTAAAAATAGCACTACAAAAGAGGTATAATAATTAAAAACAAACACTTATTCATGCTTACTATATGATAGGTACTCTTCAAAGTAGTTTATATGTATTAATTCATTTGATCTCCATACATAGTCATCTCTATTTTGCAGATGAAAGAACTAAGAAACAGAAAAGCTAAATAACTTGTTAACAACATTTCTCTGGCTGTAAATGGTGGAATTAGGATTCGACACAAGCAATTTAATCCCATAGCCTATGTTCCTAAGGACATATTTTATAGAGAATGGTAAGTACATCGCTCCAAGTCCCATCATTTATAGATATGGCCAGGACCACAATACAGATTATCAGATTTAAAGTTAATTATTCTTTACATTACATGGGAAAATTATAGTGAAGAAACTTTAAGAGGCAGAACACACAGAAGAAAAGGAACAAAATCATAACTTAAATACTACATTATTACTATGCAAATGTTTATATTTTTAAAGTTTTTAACATCAGTACTGACTTGTTTTTTAACCTACTAATTATAATATGAATCAAGTACCTACACCTACTAGTAGATTGTTAGGTTCAATTTTTAACTCTATATAATTTCATAAGTAGAAACACTATGATACTACATTTGCAACTCCTTCTCTATGTGGTACTTTAGATGTAGTTCGTTTAAAAAACATAGAGGAGTGATTGGAAATTATACTGAAAAAATTTTAGGTGTATATGTAGCAAATATGGACAAATTTGTATGCATATTAATGTCAATCGCAACCAAAACCACAGGAGTTATGTATGTATATTTGTATGTGTACCATTGACAAGCTGATTTTTAAATGTATATGGCATAGCAGTGGACCAAGAAGAGCCAGCATGATCCAAGACTATCATAATAAAGATGTACAAAGTTAGCAGATTTAAACAATCTGATAATTAGGAGCTCTTCTAAGGTAATGCAGATAGGAAGATTTGGCAAAAAGATAGGCAAATAAAGAAATGTAATAGATTAGTGTACAGAAACAAACCCACATATACATAATAATTTAACTTATGGCAAAATTTAATTTATGAATTTCAATATAGTGGAGGTATTTTAAATAAATTATGTTGAGTCAACTGAATATTCACATAGGAAATAAATCTTGCTCCTCACAATATAAACAAATATATATATGTGTATATATATTTGCAATATATATATAGCCTTTGATCATATATACATGTATTATATATACAGTATCATATATATGTCATATAAACATGTATATATATATTTATTTATTTATGCTTTGCTTGTTTAACAATTTTTTTTCATTCCATACTAATATCAACCAGACTGGATGACTACAATACCACAACCTCCAAGAACTTCCCTGAAAGACAGTAGTGAAGAGGAATATTACCAATAGGCAGAGTCTGGAAGAGTATATTTTAAGTTATCTACTTTATACTAAGAAATGGTTAGAAATATGGATCTGCACATATTAATGGGTGATGGCTAAAAGTCTGGCCTTGGTGTCAGCAAGCAAAAAGAATTAGATGGAAGGCTAAAAGACTGGAAGATAACTAAGTATAAGTTTTTAGAAAAGGACAAAGATGTTACAACATTTTACTTCGTCTGGATGCTCATCTATGCTTAAAGAGGTGGATAATATACATACTCTGTGGACATCAGTAAGCCCCTTCCCCAGCCATTCTGGTGCCTCTTTAATGAGCCCAAATATGCTGTGGTCATGATAACAGAGAAGTCTATATAATGTGTGTTCAACAAAAGTCAACTTTCCTGACTGAGTCTGATCTGGCCACCACCACTACTGAGTACCTTATCTGCCAACAGCAAGGACAAATGCTGACCTGATATAAAGCTGTCAATATGGCACAAGCCTCTAGAGGGACCAGCCAGACTTCTGGTGGCAGATTGATTATACTGGATCCCTCTCAACATGGAGATGTCAACTACTTTATGTCACTAAAATAAACATGTAATGCTTGACATGAACAAGCATTTCATGTCCACAACTCTTCTGCCAGTGTCAAAATCTGTGAAATTAAGAAATGACTTACTTATGTTTTATTATTCTACCCAAAGTTTCTTTTGTCAAGAAATTCATTTCATATCAAAATGAGTCCTAAAATTAGCTTCTGACTATGGAATGCACTAGTCTTAACTACATCACTTAGAAGATGCTTGCATGAGAGAATGACTTAATTCTAGCACCGCTTGAGAGAGAACATGCTGAAAGTATGTTTCTGTCTTTCAGAATGAAGTATATACTCTAAGTAATCATGTTATATGCTGCAGTATAGCTCACATATATGAGTCCAAGAATCAAAGGCTGGTAATAGCATTTGCTCCTAATAATCTACTCACACAAGTTTGGTTTTTTTTCCTCATAATTTTGGCCACTGCTAATCTGAAGTTCTTTGTTTCCATGGCAGATGACAACAGTTGTATTTCCTGATCAGATAAGGAAACGAGACCAATTAAAGTGCTAATTGCATGAAACTTAACCAAGAGGTCAGTGGTTGAAGATGGAAACTATGTCAGTTAATTACAGCCTCTCATCTGTTATACAAACAAGAACTGATAGTTATGTACATTTTTTGCCTTTTGTATTTTGTGTATGCACATAAAAATATATACATTCTCACATACACAGGTTTATAGTAATTATTCTTATTTATATTAACTACTCTTCTGTCCTTTACTCTTATCATTTTGTATAAGAATTCCTGCTGGTATTTAGCTTTTTAACTTATTCTCCTAAATTACAGAATATTCTGTAGTCACTGTGACTGAATGAGTGGAGAAATTTACATTGCTCACAGATGGATACCAGGACTAGTGGTGCCCAAATAGCATGCTGTGACTGCGGGGATTTTGTTTCCCACACTTTTGTAGAAACAGTAAAAAAAAAACAAACTATAGAAACAGTCTTCTTTTGTATAAAAGATTATTACATGTTGTTAGGTGGAAATATAAATATATTAGCATGACATGAAAGTCAAAATATATAGAGGGCATGTATGAACACTGACTGACCAATGAAGTCAACGAGGATAGTAATTATTTTACTCCATTCCAAACAGTGCCTCCTCGTTGGGATGCTAAGCCTGGAGACACTAAAACTACACCTTTTACTTTCTCACTGACTTCTTATCAGGCTCTACGAAAGGTTCACTAAGAATTTAAAACAGAAAATAGGGAATATCAATGCCCTGTGCTTCTCCCTCCAGCTTCTTCGGTTTACCAAAACGAATTTATCATGCATTCTCAAAGGTATCAGCACCAGCTGAGCAGCAACTTGCCCTCCGAGATCTGAGCCCCAACTTCACAGGTATACTCTTCCAAGTTTCTCTACCCTTATAACATTAATTGCTTCTATTAGTTTCCATATCCAAGCATTAGTACCTTTTTTATGTCATTCTCTCATTTTATTTTGAATTTGCCCTCTAACATCTGTATCTAATTCCCTAAATTATTTCCTCTCTGTTGAAAGCCTTATGGGGATTTCCATATTATTAACCTGAGACTGATTAATGCTATTGTTCACAACCAACACTGTATCCTATAACTGTTCTGAAATCTTGAAGTTCTTTGAATATACTAAATTCTCTAATGAACTGATGATTTTGCACAGCTTTCTCCCCCCCAACCCCCTACCCCAGCCTAGAATACCTTACACTGACTCATTGTTCATGATTCAAACTGAGAGTCACTCCATCTCTAAAGGAATCCTTTCTTCCCTTGCTCAACACACAATCCATTCTACAGAAAGTTTCTTCTTGCCATAGCTATAATCTCATATATCGCTCTTTAAACATTCATCAAAATTAGCCAAACAGGTTTGGTTATGAATCTTTTCCATTAACATAAGAGTTTTCAAGGCAGATATCCTATCTGTTTTTTTAATGTTCATGATCCAACACAATACCTGCCATATAACAGAACATAAATGTTTGATAAATGAATGAATGACTTAAGACCTTCAGTCCTCCTTTCTCTCCCATTCTAAGTTGTGGGCAATATATTTAATTCTTACAAAATGCTGCAGTTGCCTACCGTAGGTACTATGAAAAGAGTTATTTTTATAAAAGTTTATTACATCTTTATTGAAGTATAATTAACATACAGTGTTAATTTTATTTTAAGGTATATAATATAACTATTCAACAATTTTATACTCAGTGCTCATGACAAGTGTACTTGATCCCCTTTGCCTATTTCACCCATCTCCCACCCACCTCCCCTCTGGCAACCACTAGTTTGCTCTCTGTATTTAAGACTCTGTTTTTGTTTGCATGTTAATTATACTTCAATTAAAAAATAATGGAAAAAAAAAAGAAAGGGGAAAGGTTTAGGTAGCATGATAAAGACAACAAATTTATTTCCCAATCCCTCTTTCTTTTCCTAAGTATGTAAATATGAATAGTAATAGAGACATCTCATTTCTACTTTTCTTGTCAACTCAATAAAATACAGTTTAATAAACAAATACAAAAGAGAGTGAATATGGAATCCTATCCTCAGAAATGAAGATCAAAACCAACAGAAAACATCCAAATAAAGGCCTGAACCTCAACCAAGGTGGGAGGTTCAGAACCAAGAGGACTTACCACTATGTTCCAAAGCCACTGAGGAGATGACAGAGTGCAGTGGATTCTTGTAGTTACCTTAATCGATTCTAAGGCAGTGCCAGATGAAGGTAAGACACTTTGGATCCTGCTGACTATGCCAAGTTATGTCTATTAAGAAGATGCTGTAAAACAAACAAAGCATTTTGGGGGATGTTAGGGATTGCAATTTGGTACACTTACCAAGATGAGCACTGAGTATAGAATCACTGAATCACTACACTGTACACATGAAATATATATAACACTGTATGTTAATTATACTTCACTAAAAAATATTAAAAATATGACAATTTATTATAAAAATGTCCTAATTTAAGTTCTGCTCATCTCTTAGTTTTAAAAATCATTTTCCCCCAATTACATATGTAACTCAGCCACAGTAGAAATATTTTAAGTATTCAATATGCACATCTAATTAATGGCTGCCATATTGGACAGAGTAAACATGGAACATTAAATCATGGCAGAAATTATTTTTTTTATTATTTTTTTACTATGTTCAGTTAGCCAACATATAGTATATCATTAGTTTTAGATGTAGTGTTCAACAATTCATTAGTTGCATATAATATCCAGTGATCATCACATCATGTACCCTCCATAATACCCATCACCCAGCTTCCCCATCCCCCTACCCACCTCCCTTCTGTAACCCTCAGTTTGTTTCCCGAAGTCCAGAGTCTCTCATGGTTTGTCTCCCTCTCTGATTTCTTCCCATTCAGTTTTCCCACCCTTCCCCTATAGTCTTCTATACTATTCCTTACGTTCTGTTAAAGTTTGCTACTTCTTCCTATTTCAGTTTTAGTAGTTTATATGTTTCTAGGAATTTATCCATTTCTTCCCAATGAACTGGCCAATTTGTTGGCATATAATTGCTCATAATATTTTCTTATAATTGCTTTGTATTTCTGTAAGTTGGTTGTGATTTCTCCTCTCTCATTTGCAATTTTGAGTCCTTTTATCTTTTCTTTTTAATAAGTCTGGCTAGGGGTTTATCAATTTTATTAATTCTTTCAAAGAACAGCTCCTAGTTTCATTGATCTGTTCTAGTGGGTTGTTTTATTTCTATATTATTTATTTCTGTTCTGATCTTAATTATTTCCTTTCTCCTGCTGGTTTTAGGCTTTACTTGCTGTTCTTTTTCTAGCTCCTTTAGGTATAAGATTAGGTTGTCTATTTGTACCTTTTTTTGCTTCTTGAGGAAGGTCTGTATTGCTATATAGTTCCTTCTTATGACTGTCTTTGCTGTGTCCTGAAGATTTTTGACTGTTGTTTTCATTTTCATTTGCTTTTATGTACTTTTTAATTTCTTTTTCTTCTATGCTTCTTTCAAGTCCAGCTATCACTCTTATGACTATTGTTCTAAAATCTTGTTCAGATATAGTGCTTATATCTGTTTTGAGCAAATCCCTGTGGTTTCTTCTTGATCTTTCTTTTGGGGAGAATTCCTCCATTTTGTCATTATGTCTAGGTTTCTGTCTTTTGTGTGTTATAAAAGCTTGTTATGCTTCCTGCTCCAGAGAATAATACTATATTAAGAAGGGGCCCTAAACTGTCCAGGAACTGGTGCTTCAGCAAGTGTTTCTGCTGTATGCTGTATGCACTCTGCTGCTGTGTTTTGGGTACTCTTTCCCACGGGCCAGTCCTCTGCAGAATTCCTCCTTGCTTGTAGTGGAGACCGTTTGGGCCTTTAGGTATGTTTTGGTTTGTTTGTTAAGATAAGCCTGATAAGAAAGAAAAAAATAAAAAAGAAGGAAAAAAAAAGAAAAGACTGACCTAAAGAATGAGAAAGGAAACAAACAAGCCAACAAATGAGCAAAAAACTATAAGCCTGAGGCCAAAGAGAAAAAAAAGATTAAATATTATAAAAATAATAAAAACTAAAGTAAAAAATTAAATTTAAAAAAAAAAGGGTGCTCCTATATCCACAGAACTGAAGTTGACTCTTTGGAGCACTCTAGGATCAGTAGCCTTGATGATGCATGTGGAGGGTCTGTGTTGGTCTGAGGGAGAGGCCTGCTGCCTTGGCTTACAGTCATATCTGCCCTTGTAATTACGCCCCCACCAGGAGCAAGGGGGCAGGGTTTGGCATAAGTGACTCAAGGCACTGTGTTTTCTTCCTTGAACGCCAACTGTGTTGGTGGGCAGGGAAAGGGAAAGATGGCATCACCCTGCCCTCTTGTCCCTGGACAGGAGAACTCACAACCACTGCTGTTCAGGAGGACCTTACAGAAAAGTGAACATCTTCTCTTCTGTGCCCCAGGGTTTCATCATATCCCTGGCCTCAACCTATCTGTGCCCAGCCCTCAGCTTGCCTGGTGTCACAGTTTCCTGTGTTTTTCCTCTGACTGGGGGATGGGATTCAAAACAACAAGTCTTAAAGTGCTGGCCACCTAAGGACCCACCCTCTCCCGGAGTAGAGCTTTGCAGCACTGTGCCTGGCACTTTTCCATCCCAGAGTGACAGTGAGTGCTCAGTGTCTATGCTGAAACACAGTGAAAAAAGCCATGACCAGGTTCTCTACTGTCTGTATGCGCCTCTCTCCCTTGATGTTGAATGGCTGCTCAATACTGCCAGGCAGTTCTTTTGTCCTTAGAAAAGCAAAAAACCCTCTTTCAAATGCACTCCAGGAAGGGGAATGTTCTCTCCCCATGTGACCCAGAGGATTCCCACACCATAGCACCTCACTCAAACCACTGCTCTCTCCCACTCTATCCCTGACTTTGCTCCTCAAAAATGGTTTCCATCCCTCTTCAGTACCTCAGCTTTTCTCTCTCCCAATTTGCATTTCCAAACATTTCATCTGTCATGTTCTCTCCCTCCAATTGTGCAGATTGTTTTCTTAATCCTCAGATTAATTTCCCAGTTCTTCAGAATGATTTGATGTTGATCTAGCTGTGTTTGAGGGACAAGGCAAGCCCAGGGTCCCCCTATTACTCTGCCATCTTAACTCCTCTGTTGCTATTCTTTCTTATTTACTAAATCAAGAGTAACTTGCATTTAGTTACACTTCATTAATTGTTTAACTACATATCTTGCAAATAATGTTACCTTCCATGTTGTACCTATATCACAGTAGCATTTTTTATTCATTCATAGTCAAAGTGCAGTATATAAGTACAATATTATATAATTTATATGAATGTATTTAAGTATTGAAATTAATGTTTGACATTTTTAACTATAAAATAAAATTTAAATAATTTAAAGACATAGTAAATACATTTAAAATGAAACCTATATGAGGATGTTAATAAGAGCTTAAAATATTCTAGTTATCTGTTGAGAGTCTTTGTATAGCAAATTTTATATTCCTGAACTCAGTACATTTCAGTCTGGCTCAGGTTCAAAATTTACTTGCTTAAAAAGCTGATCTGGTGAGTGTCATGATTTATCAAATTATAAAATGCTAACTCAACCTTAAAAATCTTAATGTGGGACCGCTGTTTAAAAGATGACAATTTATTAATGTCTAATGAGAAATATAAAGGTTTATAAGAATAAACACACATCTTCTGGTTAATGCAGTCTACAAAAATCCAAGATAAATAGATACAAAATCACACTCAGAATATAGTTTGGCATGGATGGCATCAGAAACAGGAAAATTTACAACACTAAGATGTTTAAATTGCAATGCACTATTTAGTTTGAAGTATTTATCTTTTCATTTAATTGGATTAATTAAAGGCCTTCAATGTGTGAGGCACTGGGTGAGGTATAGAGATTCACTAAGTTGCTACACCAAGAATATTCTATATTTTATATATATATATATATATATATATATATATATATATATATATATATATATATATATATA
>LNAC01000562.1:37275-129885 GCA_002007465.1 Ailurus styani | reverse complement strand
TATATATATATATATATATATATATATATATATATAGCTACACCAGAAATATATATTAATTCTAACCTGTTATCAAGGGGAGAAAAATGTATAGCACTGTGCGGGAGTATGATATGGTTAAGTCCACAAAAGTAAATAAGGAAAGACTAATCAAGTAGGTGGCAATATGTTTTTACTAATAGAAAAGTCCTGTTACCTAGACCAAACAGGTTTGGGTTGCAGACCGAAATGCAGCATTTTCATCTGAAATATGCTTGGATGGACATCAGGACACCTTTCCTGTATTACTTTCTTTCTTCTGTACTTTTTGCTGACTAATCATTCTTCCAATTGATAATATCTTTGTATTTGTTAATGTATTCAGTAAGTGCTAGTCAAGTTTTATTGTCTTAAAGCCATTGGTGTGTGATAGCATATACCTTTTTGTAGATATAATATGGGTCAATTTTGTGACTTAACAACAGGTAATTATGTCAATTTTCAAAAACTCAAAAAGGGAATTTTACTTTAAAACTGAAATATCATCTACTCATATTTTTTCTAATGCAAAAAATTTAGAATTGAAATCCAGGAGTATTGACATCTATAACAAATCCACATATTTTAAATAAGGGTTTCTGGTTTCAATAACTTATTTTGTATGAAAAATAATAAAAGAACAATAGTATGGTAGTATATGGTAAAACTAAATGAATAATCATTTATAAAACTGGAATCATGGTTTAGTGATATAACTTAAAATACAGTTTTAATCTTTAAAGAAAAATATAGAAGTATAAGTATATAGATTAAAAACTTGGAATGAAATACTCATTGAGGAATTTGGACAATTAATATAAACTTTATCTTATAAAGCACTGTATATATATGAGCTGGTTATCTTCAAAAATATTTGTAATCTTATAGAAATGGAATATTTGCAAAAAAATTATGTGGTTTCTTTATTGTTATTATTAAAAATGGAAATTATAATGTTAATATAAACAATAATATTTTCTATTTAAATTTCTTTTAAGATTTTCAAATAAAACCCGATATATATAAAATACTTTTATATGGCATAAAATGATATATAAAAATACCTTAAATAATTAAAAATGAGAATTAATTAAATTAATTAAATTAGATTAAAATGAGAATATTCAAAATGACTATACATCAAAATTATATTCAAATAGACTAATTCATCATAGCTTATACATTCTCAACATATTATAAAATATTTTTCTCTGGTATTCTGAAAATATTTTTCACGGGACACAAATTCCTGATTAAAGAGTAAATAGTTTTCCTCTAAAATCTAGAACATGTAGGTGAATGAATCTTCCAAAATGTGTGGTATGTAACTTTGTGGAAAGTAAATTGATCATTCAAAATATTAAGCAACAAACCTCCATTTACAAAAACAAAAGTTATTCTTAAACAAGTTTGCCTGACATTTCTACCATCAATTTTTAATCCATTAAAATAAATAATAGCTGGTATTTTATAAAATTCTCAAAAGAAATAAAAACTAAAAACACCACCATCTGTTGATCTACACATTATATTCCCATTATTTTGATAATCTAAGCAAGTTCAGAAATTTCTTACTGGCGTTTCAATGAATTTTTTTATAGGTGAAAGCAATAAATGATACTATTAGTAGAAGCATTTACACAATAAAAGTTTCTCCCAGGTGAATGATCCAAGAGACAGGGCAAGGAGAAAGCTATTTGCCTTTTATATCCTTATCTTAGAAATGACACCATTATTTCTACCATATTCTATTTATTAGAAATGAGTCACAAAGTACAGCCCACCCATAAGTGGTGGAGAATTAGCTTTCACCTTCTGAAAGAGAGAAGTATCAAAGAATGTGTGGACCTGTTTTAAAACCACAATCAACCCTTTTAAAACCACAATCAATGCAAAACACAGGTACATCCCTCCCTTTCTTAGCTACCCTCTTTAATACTTCTCTAACACCCAAAACAGCATCTGCTCAAAGTCTAGAGTCTTGTTATGTAAGGTATGTAAGTCAGGTATATGCGAAGTAGTTCTCCAGCTGTAATTCCTTAAGTATAGCTTTTTGATTACAGTTTTCTTAAACTATAAAACTAAAGACATAAATTAGCTTCCCCACATACATACAGCATATAATAATAAAATAGGCTTAGGATAACTGCAGTAGGCATTTCTGTTCAAAAAGGAGAATATTTAGAAGTACAAAGGACTTCATAGTGATTTTGAAATTCAGCCTGGTACACATTGAAAGTTTGTTGGTTACAACTCCGGGACTGGGAATAATTTTCCATGGCTCATAGTTCTGAACTCTTCATCAGCATTCTCTTTTTATGAAAGGTAGCATGTGTTTGCAGATAAGTAAATCTCTCTGCCTATTTCATATTTACAGAAATTTGGGGGTCCAAAGTTCTCAATTCATTTTGTATTTTCTCTCTTTTACAGTCTAATCCAGTGGTGTTTCTACAAATATAATACCCCTGAAAACTATGTGTTCTTCTGATAAATTTTACTGAAATTCACTTCAGTAGATAAAAGCCTCCCATAAATATTCTTCCAGATAATATCTACCTTCAGCTTCTACTGAACGAAAATGTCCATAAGCTTATCAGGATCTCTATTATTTGATTAACAAAATGCCTGAGGAACATCCTCAAAATCTGTTAAGTGTCTTTTGTCTGACTTCATGCCCTCTGAGGCACCACTACTGATCTTTCTGGGGTCTTACTCATTCCCTGAAAGTAATTTCCCTTTTTTCCCCCCTCTCATTTTTTGAGGTATAATTAAATAACACAATTATATTTATTTAAAGTTGCACACAATGATTTGATATTTATATACACTGTGAAATGACCACCACAATCAGGTTAATTAACATATCCATCACTTCACATAGCTACCTTGTGTGTGTGTGTGTGTGTGTGTGTGTGTGTGTGTGTGTGTGTGTGTGATAAGAACACTTAGGATCTACTCTCTTAATTTTAGTATTAGTTGCTAACTGAAGAAGCTGAAATTTTCAAAATCATAAATTTAGGCTTATTTTTTGTTAACAATCTTTTTATTACCTCACATTTCCACTCTGGAATCTTCATGTAAGTGTCAAGAAAACAGGTGACACCTTTAACATTTTGTCTGGAAATCTCTAGCTATATCACCAAGTTTATGGCAAATTTTCCTACCTCCTGTATTACTACAGGCAGCAGAGTTGCTAAACTTTGGGCCACTACAGGAAAATACCCTTTCTTCCAGTTTCCAGAAATGTTTTTCTCACTTCTCTTTAAGCCCTCACTCATAGCCTCTTCAAAAGCGATCATGTCTTTACAAACATTTACTTCAAAAACTTTCAAACTTTCGGGACATCTAGGTGGCTCAGTGGATTAAGACTCTGCCTTCGGCTCAGGTCATGATCTCAGGGTCCTGGGATCAAGTTCCACATCAGGCTCCTTGCTCAGCAGGGGGCCTGCTTCTCCCTCTGCCTCTGCCTGCCGCTCTGCCTGCTTGTGCTCTCTCTCTCTCTGACAAATAAATAAATAAAATCTTTAAAACAAACAAACAAACAAAAAAAAACCTTTCAAACTTTTAATAACACTGTCCTCAAAGTTCTTCCAGATTACGCCCAGTATCTAGTTCCAAGGACACTCAAATTTGGTTCCCTTTCTCTAAGGTAATGCTTCTGGTACCAAAATCTGTATTAGTTATCTATTGCTACTAATACATTACTCTAAAATTTTGTGCCTTAAGATACCATTAATACTATTAATATTTATTATCTCACAGTTTCTGTATTTCAGGACTCTGGGGACACCTTAGCTGAGCTTATCTGGGTAATTATAGCTTAAGATTGCAATTAATTGGTCAGCTAAGGCTGTAGTCATCTGAAGGCTTGACAGAACCTGGAGGATCCAATTCCAAGATGGATGTTGGCAGAAAACCTACATTCCTTATTGGCTGTTTTCAAAAGGCTCAGTTCTTTACTGCATGGATCTCTCTGTAAGGGTTACTATTCTCACATCATGACAAGTGGCTTCCTACAAAACTAGTGTTCTCAGAGGCAGGAACATATAGGACACAATGAATTTAATGACCTAGCCTCAGAAATCATTTACAATCACATCTGCTAATTCCATTGGTCACTATGAACAACCCCTATATAAGGCAGGAGAATAATACACAAGGGCATGAATAGGAGGTGGTAATCATTGGGGACCATCTTGGAGGCTGCCTGCCAAATCCACCAGTTAAATGGAAAACTGTAGAGGGGAAATAGCATAATATATGTTAAATGTAGATTTAACTTCCTATCTGGAAGTTACTCTGAACTTAAAAGATAATCGTATTCATTTTACTGTAAATAATATGGAATGATAATATGGAACAGCATGAAAGAAATAATTAAGCAGTTAAAATCCTAATTTGATTCATACTACTAGTGGCAGTATGATATAAATAAGAGGTTGTGATTTGTATTTTTTAAAGGGGGTATCAGCTATATATTTTTTACATTATTAGTATTGATTTTAAAACAATAGGACACATATGGAAGACATACGAATAGATTTTATACTTGCCTACAAAATCACAGAAGATTACATCTGCTTTGTTGCAAACATCTTGAAAACACAGAGAAGAAAATGTCAATGTTCTTTGTATGTAAACTTTTTTTTTCTTAATCTCTTCAGGGACCATTTTATTTATTTATATCTTTAAAGGAAGAGAGACAGCAGGGGGTGGGATGGGAGAGATATGGAGACCGGCAGAAGGAGAGGAAGGGAGAGAATCACAGGCAGGCTACAGACTCAGCACCAAGCCCGAAGCAGGGCTTCATCTCAAGACCCTGAGATCATGACTTGAGCTGAAATCAAGAGTTGGATGCTTGACTAAGACACCCAGGTGCCCAATGGCTCATTTTAAATAAAACAAAACAAGTCCTGGCTAATTAAAGAATCTTTATCACTGGCTTTGACCATTCTGTTTATCAAGACTAACATGCGCACACACACACGCACACACGCACACACAACTGATCAATGCCAGATAAGAGATATACAATTCTCATTAAAAAAAGCAATAAAAATATCGCTTCTTGGCCTTTTGGCTAAGATCAAGTGAAAAAAAGCAATAAATATGTCATTTTTTTCAGAATCATAAAATTCTATGTGATTTTTCTTAAGTAGAGACATTATGTCTTATTTCCACATGAAATTAGCTAATTCATAAACTGGTTTACATAATTCCAAATAGCAGTTGAAGACTGAGTGGCTAAAACATACATTTACAAATATTTTGATGCTTAGTAATTTAAATAAAACAGCTATATTATTTACTATCTTTTCTTCTGTTAGAAAAGTTTGACTATAGTAGATTTAGATGTAATGATAAAAAGTATATATATATATATTTTTGCCTTTAAGAATGTCAATTTCCAACTCAGAGACAATTATAATTACCCAATCATCTCCACATCATATAGTTTTTAAAAAATCCACTCTTCTATATATAACCAAGTTGTCATATTTAAGGGAGAACAATAAATGATTCAAAAATAGCTTTTAAATGTTTTGAAATAAACAAAATCAAATTTAAACACAACCAAATACAGATAATTTAGATGTATGTGCAGTGTCTTTGGCAGAACACTTATTAAAATGTGTAGTTTAAACTGTCTTATAGTAAATGGTCAATTTAACTACAATAAACATTTCCAGGCTTATTTTTTATTAGATATTCTGATAGGAGACACAGTGGTCTGTCAGCCTGGGAGGTTCATTTTTGTTTTTGGTAGATATGTCAGGAAAAGAATTAAACAAAAGAAATATTGATAAATGGAGAATTGCCTCAACATAAAGCAATCTTTGTTGAAGGAAACTATACAGGCAAATTGATGAGAAAAACCAGTAAATCTATACAAATACAGTTTTTTAACAGATTTTATTTATTTGTCAGAGAGACAGAGAGCACAGACAAGCAAGGGAAGCGGTAGGCGGAGGGAGAAGCAGACTTCTTGCTGAGCAAGGAGCCCAGGGTGGGACTTGATCCCAGAATCCTGGGATCACGACCTGAGCCTAAGGAAGAAGCTTACCCAACTGAGCCACACAGGCGACCCTACAAAGATACATTTTTATAACCAGATGCTACATTCAGAATAATTTTCCTTGAACAGCAATGTACCATTCTTGAGTTATTTATTAGGGATCATTTTCCTGACCCTCCTACAATCTGAAGTTTCTAATCACTTTAGGAGTCTTCAAAGAATATTGCCCAAGGAAGGCTCTCTGGAACAGTTCATTGTTTTTACTGGGTTTTTATTTTGAAATAATTATAGATTCAAAGGGAGTTGCAAAAGGCAAAAAAAATTCAGGGGGTCTCATAGTACCCTTCACTCAGTATACCAAAATAGTAATAACCTATGTAACTGTAATACAATGTCAAAGACAGGAAATTATCACTGGTACTATCCACTGAGTTTATTCAGATTTTATTAGTTTTATGTGCATGCGTATGCATTTGAGACAATTTCAAATTCAGAGATGATTACGATTAACCAAGTATCAACTGCCATATCATATTATTCAACTATATCTTTTTAAAAAATATATCATATCCTTCTACATATAACCAAGTTGCCATGTTCAAGGAATCACAATCAATAACCTAATTTAAAGATAATTTTTAATTCTTTTTAGTGTGTGTGATAGAAATTATAGTACTCACATAAATCAGTTTAGAGAGAGTTGACATCTTTCTAACATTGAATCTTCTAATCCATGAACACTGTAGTCTATCCTTTTACTTAGGTTTTATTTCTTTCATCATCATTTTGTAATTTTCAGCATATAGATCTATACATGTTTTAAGTGTGTACCTACATTTTTTTCCTATCTGATTTGAATAGCAGTTTAATTCTGGTCTCATAAAATGAGTTTGGAAGTGTCTCTCCTCTTTAATTTCCTAGAAGAGACTATATAAGATTGGTGTTCAGTCTAAGTAGTTGGTATAATTCTCCAGTGAAAGCTCTGGACATGGAAAGTTCTTTGGGGGTGGGGAGATTAAATATGAATTAAATTTATATAATTGTTATAAGGACATATACATTATCTATTTCATCTCAGTTGATTTTTGAGAGTTTGTCATTTTAGAGGAATTTGTAATTATCTTCTTCCAAATTGTCAAATTTATAAATGTCAACCTGTTCATATTATTCCCTTATTTTATTTGTAACAGCTATAGGATATGTAGTAATGCCCTTATTTCAATCCTGTTACAGCTGATTTATGGGGTTTTTTTTCTCATTTATTTTCATCAAGACTGCTGAGTTTATCAATCATATCGATTTTCTTGAACCATATTTTGTGTGATTGATTTTCAGTATCCTTTTAATTTCTCGATTTCTGCACTTACGTTTAGTATTTCCTTTGTTCTGCTTGCTCATGATTACTTTTGCCTATATTTTTCTGTTTCCTTGGGTGTGGGTGGGGTGGAACTTAGGTTACTGAACTGAAACTTCTCATTTCTAATGTAAAATTTTAGTGGTATAAATTTCCCTCTTGATACTACTTTTACTGCATCCCAAAGTTTTGGTTTTTTTTTTTTTTAAGATTTATTTATTTATTTTAGAGACAAACAAAGAGAAAATGTGAGAGCAGGATAGGAGCAGAGGGACAGAGAGAATCTCAAGCAGACTCCCTCCTGAGCTCAGAGCCAGAAGCCGGGCTTGATGTGGACAGCTGGATGTTCAACCAACTAAGCCACCCAGGTGTCCCCCAAATGCTTTTAAATATGTGTTCATTTTCATTTAGTTCTATATTATTATTTTGTTTTCTCTGAAACCTCCTCTTAAACCCTTAAATTATTTAGAAGTATGTTAATTTCCATGTATTCAGAAGTTTCCCCCACATTCTTTCTGTTAATTACTTTCTGGTTTGGTTCTAGTACAATCAGAGCACACATACTGTGTAATTTTAGTTCCTTTAAATTTGTTGAGGCATGTTTTAGCATCCAGAATATTGACTATCTTCATGAATGTTCCTTGGGCGCTTGATAAGCAATGTGCAGTGTTCTATATATGTCAGTTATAACCTGTTGACTGTGCCTTGTCAGATCCTCTATGTTCACATAGATTTTCTTCCTAAGCAGTTCTATCTGTTTCTGAGAATGGGGTGTTAAAATTCCACTCTAACTATGGGTTTGTCTATTTCTCCTTCTAGCTCTCTCAAATTTTGCTTCCTGGATTTTAAGGCTCTGATTTTTGATGCATACACATTTATAGTCACTGTCTTCCGATGGATTGGTACTTTTATCAATGTAAGTTTCTCTTTGTCTCCAGTAGTTTTATTTTTCTTTTTTCTAAAATCTATTCTATCAAATATATAGCCATTTCTCCTTTGTTTTTCTTAATTAGGATTTGATATGTCCTTTCTGTCATTTTACTCTTAAATTTATCTATGTGTTATCTTGAAATGAGCTTATTAACAGTATATAGTCACAGGCTTTGCACTATCATCTGTTATGCTTAAGTCATTTACATTAAAGTAATTATTAAAATGTTAGGACTTATTCTTGCCATCTTCCTTGTTTTTTCCCTTTTTTTCTTGTTTTTTTCCCTCTTTCTCTTTACTTGTATCCCAGTGTGTACTTGAACATTTTTAGAATGACATTTTGTTTTATATGTAGTGGTTTCTAGAATATTTCTTTGTAAAGTTTTCTTAGTTTTTGCTATAGGTATTACTATATGCATAGGTAATTTATCATAGCACATGGTATCAACATTCTACTACTTCAAGTGAAGTGTTAGAAATCATATGTCCATGTAGGTCCCATTATCTTTCCCCAATTATCATTTATAATTGTTTAGGAATTCCCTCCAAATATGTTGAGTACTATGTCGGATGTTATTATAATTGTTTTCTTCAACCACCTAATATTATTTTATATCATAAACTATTTATGAACATGTGTATACACAGATGTTAATAAACACATATATTCCTTGTTCTCTCACTTGCAATGACTTTGAAAAAATACATTCAAGTAGCAACAGGCACTTCTGGTATACAGATCTTGGTTTCTAGTGCCATTCTTCAATAAAAGGAACCGGGATCCTTGAACATGTGAGATATTCTAGAGCTGGGGCATATATAAGATGATCATTATGGAGCATTTTACAGTTCCAGAAAGTAAAAGAGTACTAACACACAAACACACATGCACACTGATGGGAGTATGTCACAGAGACGGGGTACATACCTAATATATAAAAAACACGTAAGTCTACCCTGATTTAAATAAATAATTGAATAAATGAATAAATGGGAAAAATGGGCAATCACCCATGCAGAAGGATTCAAAATAATTTATGGAGATATTCCAACTCAAATATGTGAAGCATAATTCCTCAGTTCTCAAGTACGGGTTGTGCATAGTAACTTCCTTCCAAAGAGCAGAGCATGGCAAGTGTAAAAAGAGATGTGACAACACTACACAACCCACATAATCAAGGTCAACATTAACAGTATCAATAGACTGATGAGTCATGCTGATAGTATGTACCCTTGACATCCTTGATTAAAATGGCACTTAACAATTCTCTTGTCTTCTTCCCAAAACCCATAACCCCAGTGTAATCATGATGCAAACATCAGACCAGTCCCAACTGAGGGACAGTCTATAAAACACCTGACTAGTACTCTTCAAAACCGTTAAATCATAAAAACCAAAGAAAGTCCTAGGAATCTCATAGCCAAAAGAAGGCTAGGGGAACACGAAGAATAAGTGTAACATTTCTGGTTTGTATTCTGGATCAGAAAACCGATATCATTAAATCATTATAAAATGAATAGGAAATATGAATAAAGTTTAGTCTTCAGCTAATAATAATGTATCAATATCAGCTCATTACTTGTTATAAATGTACCACACTAATGCAAGATGTTAACAATAGTGGAAATTAGGTGTCTTTGTACTATCTTCACAATTTTTCTGTAACCTAAAACTCTTCAAAAAATAAAGCTTATTTAAAAATAAAATAATAACAAAATCATTGTTCATAACACTCTTGTACTATGTACCACTTAAAAAAAAATGGTTTTCTGGTTCTTCACAGAGAGTCTATTTTGTCTACTTCAAAATCCATGGTATCATACTTTAAATACCTGAACCTCTCTCTTCATTATTAGATTATATATATAAAATCATCAAAAAGTTTTCCAGACTATAATTACTTATATATTTCCCATTTTTAATGCATTATTAATATGTAGCATTAGTTCTCTCTATTCTCACCCTCAGTTCTGACACTTTGAAATAAGACTTTTCAATTACTATTTTGTGTCAATGGTTCACAAGAGAAAGAATTCCACCATCCATAGCAACTGCTCAGAAATGAATGTCAGGCATTCTTCCCACCCACTTTCAAGGTAATCATTGAATGAGGAGGGCATATGTGTTCTCATTTTATTTTTTCACTCAAATTCCATGTCTTTGGAAGGAAAGTGATTTTGATCATGTGGCTGAAAGAGCAGAGAATGGAATTTATGGAATGGAATGGAATTNAATCATTGAATGAGGAGGGCATATGTGTTCTCATTTTATTTTTTCACTCAAATTCCATGTCTCTGGAAGGAAAGTGATTTTGATCATGTGGCTGAAAGAGCAGAGAATGGAATTTATAAGACCCTTGGGGAAGTGACTGAAATATAAAAGATAGTATATGAATGCTTTACAGCAAAATTCCTAGGAACTTAAATTCTCTAAATGAATTATAAATGCCCTCTTACAGAAAAGAACTTAAAATTTTTTTACAAAATTAGGAGGAAATGTTATTGATAACAATGACATCATTGATCTTTTTAAATAAAGCCACAAATTATACTAATGATGATAATACATAATATACAATATCACTATAAAGATTTCAGGAAAAATATACATGAAAATATTTAGTAAACTGCAACATACTATTCTAACAGTTGCCAAGGAAGGCTTTTGCTCTTCCCCAGAATTTGTCACTAGGACCCACAGCTGAGAAAAAAAAAGAAAGTACACTTTGGAGTCTCCTCAACTCAGCCAAAGACAGAGCATACTGATTTAATAAATTTCAACAAAAGACAGAAAACGATAGACAAATATGCTTACAGTGCCATTACATACACCAAATATGACCACACACCAAAGTAAGCGAAGGCTTAGATGGAATAAAAAGACTAGGAATCACTGGTGTTGGGGGGCTTAGTAAAAATACGGTATTAAGGGGGCCTCTGGGTGGCTCAGTTGGTTAAGCATCTGCCTTCAGCTCAGGTCATGATCCCAGGGGGTCCTGAGATAGTCCCACATCATTGGGCTCTCTACTCAGTGGGGAGCCAGTTTCTCCCTTTTCCTCTGCCTGAAGCTTTCCCCCTCCCTTTCTCTCCCTCTGTCAAATAAATAAATAAATAGATAAATAGATAAATAGATAAATAAAATCTTGGGAAAAAAAACCATAGCATTAAGAAAAGAACTTTTTCTCTCTCTGACACTTGGGAAGAAGTGAAAGTTGTCCCCTTTTCAAAGAACAAGCTGAGCATTCTAAATGTCACAGGTAATATCTACAGTTTGTGTACATAGAGGACAATGAAACCTAGTTTCACCATTAGAATTTTATTGAGCCCTTGAACCTCTAAGTCAAGCCTTGGCACTACTGACACTTTTAAGTTGATAATTTTTGTTGTAGGAGGTTCTCTTGTGTACTGCAGAATGTATTAGCAGCTACTCAGGCATCTACCACCTAGACAGCAGCGAAACCAACTCTTCTCTAATCTTAACAATCAAATATTCCTCTGAATGTTGCCAAATGTCCCATGGAAGGAAAAATCATGCCAGTTTGAGAAAACTGCTCTTTTTTCCACTATAGTTCTGTCAATGTAGCACAGTGCAAAATGTAACAGAGATTTGGAGGATATAAATAAGAATAGACAAGTTGTCTGCATTTTGCCCATGAGAGTAGCCTGCAGCAGAAAGATTAAACTGTTCTCCAAGAAAATCACAAATACATCAATACCATTACTGAGAGAAAACAACTGGCTCCTATATTTACCCCAGCCTTGGAGTTAGTAAGAAAGGGAGGTATGTTCAAACAAGCTGCGGGTACCATAAATCTTCCAAACAAAAGGCTACCTGGTTTAGGGGAAGAAGATACATTGAGAAATAAGATATGAAAATTTTATTATGCCACTATAATCCTTATGCCCAAACCAGAAAAGAATACAACACAATGGAAATAAAAACCAGTATCATTAATGGATATAGATATAAAAAATTCTCTCTTTTTTTAAGATTTTATTTATTTCCTTGACAGAGAGAGAGACAGCAAGAGCAGGAACACAAGCAAGGAAGTGGGAGAGCGAGAAGCAGGCTTCCCCCTGAGCAAGATGCTGGATGCGGGACTCGATCCCAGGACGATGGGATCATGACCTAAGCCAAAGGCAGACACTTAACCTACTGAGCCACCCAGGCACCCCATATATAGATATAAAATTTCTTCATAAAAAGTTAGCAAATAGGGGTGCCTGGGTGGCTCATTTCGTAAGTGTCTGCCTTCAGCTCCGGTCATGATCTGGTCCTGGGATCCAGCCCTGCATGGGGCTCCCTAATCAGTGGGGAGTCTGCTTCTCTTTCTCCCTCTACCCTTCCCTACTCTCATGCTTTCTGTCTCAAATAAATAAAAAAAAAATCTTTTTANCTACTGAGCCACCCAGGCACCCCATATATAGATATAAAATTTCTTCATAAAAAGTTAGCAAATAGGGGTGCCTGGGTGGCTCATTTGGTAAGTGTCTGCCTTCAGCTCCGGTCATGATCTGGTCCTGGGATCCAGCCCAGCATGGGGCTCCCTAATCAGTGGGGAGTCTGCTTCTCTTTCTCCCTCTACCCTTCCCTACTCTCATGCTTTCTGTCTCAAATAAATAAAAAAAATCTTTTTTAAAAAAGTTATCAAATAATATCCAAAATATATAAAAGAATGATATAGCATAGTCAAGTTGGAATGCAAATTATTTTAACATGCAAAAAACAATGTAATTTACTACATTAAACTAGAGATGTTAGACAAGCATTCCTATGGATGCAGAAAAAAAGCACTGAGCAAAATACAATACTCATATTTACTTGANCAGAAAAAAAGCACTGAGCAAAATACAATACTCATTTTTTAAAAAATATTTATTTATTTATTTACTTGAGAGAGAGAGCAGAAGCAGGGGAAGTGGCACAGGGAGAATGAAAAGCAGATTCCTTGCTGAGCAGGGAGTCATACACAGGGCTCAGTCTCAGGACCCTGAGATCATGACCTGAGCTGAAGGCAGCCATTTAACTGACTGAGCCACCCAGGTACCCCCAGAAGTCATTTTTAAAAATGTTCAACATAACAGAAAAAGGAGGAATTTCCTCAACCTGGTAAAGAATGTATATGGAAAACCTATACTCCATATACGGGTGAAATCCTGCGTGCTTTGATTTTAAGACAGAGACCAATACAAAAATGTACAATCTCACCATTTCTATTCAGCATTATAATGGGGGTCTGTCAGAACAATAAGAAAAAAAAAGTAAAACAAGACTAAAANTTTTTAAAAATGTTCAACATAACAGAAAAAGGAGGAATTTCCTCAACCTGGTAAAGAATGTATATGGAAAACCTATACTCCATATACGGGTGAAATCCTGCATGCTTTGATTTTAAGACAGAGACCAATACAAAAATGTACAATCTCACCATTTCTATTCAGCATTATAATGGGGGTCTGTCAGAACAATAAGAAAAAAAAAGTAAAACAAGACTAAAAAGAAGCAAAACACTTGATTTTCAGATAAATCCTTAAAACCTACAAAAATCTTCTAGAACTGAGAAATGAAACTTAGCAATATGTAATCAATATATAGAAGTCAATTTTAATTCTATATACTAGTAATTAACAATTAGAAAATAAAATTAAAATATTATTTTTAATGCTATCAAAAAACTATAGAACTTATCCATAAGCCTAACAAAATATGCTAACAAAATACGTGCAAGCTCTTCATATTAAAAACTATAACAGAGAGCAAGAGAGATAAATCAAGAAATAGACTGAATCACAGGGAACAAACTGATGGTTAACAGATGGGAGGGGGGTGGGTTAAAATGGTGAGGGGGATTAAGGCGTGCACTTGTCATGATAAGCACTGGCTGATGTATGGAACTGTTGAATCACTATATTGTACATATGAAACTAATATAACTGTATGTTAATTAACTGGAATTAAAAACTTTAAAACTTTTAAAATATAAAAAACTTGCTAAAATCAACTTGTAATAAAGAGAACTCCGTAAAAAAAAACAAAACTATAAAGTCAAGGGAACAAGAATAGCCAAAATAAAAATAAAAATAAACACAAATTTAAAGGATTTGCCCTACTTGATTTCAAATCTTACTAAAATGCATCTAAAGGAAACAGTCAACAAAACAAAGAGGCAACCCATGGAATGGGAGAAGATATTCACAAATGACACTACAAAGGGCTGATATACAAGATCTTTAAAGAACTTCTCAAGCTCAACACCCAAAAAACAGATAATCATTCAAAAAATGGGCAGAAGACATGAACAGACACTTCTCCAAAGAAGACATACAAATGGCCAAAAGACAGATGAAAAAATGTTCATCATCACTAGCCATCAGGGAAACTCAAATCAAAACCACATTGAGATACCACCTCATACCAGTTAGAATGGCCAAAATCAACAGGACAGGAAACAACAAGTGTTGGAGAGGATGTGGAGAAAGGGGAACCCTCTTTCACTGTTGGTAGGAATGCAAGTTGGTGCAGCCACTTTGGAAAACAGTGTGGAGATTCCTCAAAAAATTAAATTTTTTTTAAACCTATGACCATGTAATTGCACTACTGGGTATTTACCCCAAAGATACAGATGTAGTGAAAAGAAGGGCCATATGTACCGCAGTGTTCATAGCAGCAATGTCCACAATCGCCAAACAGTGGAAAGAGCCGGGATGCCCTTCAACAGATGAATGGATAAAGAAGACGTGGTCTATATACACAATGGAGTATTATTCAGCCATCAGAAAGGATGACTACCCAACTTTTGTATCAACATACAAGTCTGGAGGAGATTATGCTGAGTGAAATAAGTCAAGCAGAGAAAGTCAATGATCATATGGTTTCACTTACTTGCGGAACATAAGGAATAAAATGGAGGACTCTAGGAGAAGGGAAGGAAAACTGAATTGGGGTAAATCAGAAGGGGAGATGAACCATGAGAGACTAGGACTCTGAGAAACAAACTGAAGGTTATGAAGGGGAGGGGCAGGGGGGATAGGTGAGGCTGGTGGTGGGTATTAAGGAGGGCATGTATTTCATGGAGCACTGGGTGTGGTGCATAAACAATGAATCTTGGATCACTGAAAAAATTTAAAAATTTTAAAATAGAGTATAAAAATGCATGCTAATCAGGACATTGTGATATCAGTAAAAAGATAAACATATAAAGGAATTATACAAAATAGAGTTGAGCCATTCAATATGATTAAATAACTTTCAACAATAAGGTCCAAAGAATGGAATACGATAAAATATTTCCAACAAAAGATGTTGAAACAAAAGGTAGATTCTATGAGAAAGAAAAAGAGCCCCACCCCCTACCTCACACCAAACACAAAAATAACTATTAAATAATAATCCTAAATGTAAAATCTAAAATAATAAAGCTATTAGAGGAAAACACAGAGGAATGTCTTTAAGACCCTGGGATAAGGTCTGTAAGACACTTAGACAAAATATATGTTATATGCAACATAACAGAGAAAAATGAAAAAGTAGTTTTCATAAAAATTAGTGGAAAACATTTGCAATATATATATTTGAAAAGGGATCTGTATTCAGAATATAAAAAAATTCTTGCTTTCAGGAATACAACATTAAATAATGAAATAAAAGATGGGCAGAAGATTTAATCAGGCATTTCCCAAAAGAGATGCAAATGACCAATAAGCACATGAACAAGTATTTATCATAAATTATAGTAAAGGAGATGCAAATTAAAATCACAGTGAGATAGTGCTACACATCTAATAATACAGTTAAATGGAAAAGACTGAAAACACCAAATTTTGGAGATTAATTTGTAGTTGTTAGGGGAGTAGAATTAACGGCCACTTTAGAAAACTATATGCCATTTATTAGAAGCTAAACATTTACCCCATGACTTAGTGATTCCAACCCTAAGCATTTACCTAAGAAAAAAGAAAACTTACATCCATAATCTTGCAAAAAGTTGTTCATGTTAGTGTTCTTCATAATAGCCAAAAATTGAAAACAACTCAGATTCCTATCCTAGAAAAACAAATATTTATAAAATGAACTACTATAAACCAAGGAAAAAGAACTTCTGATACATGCAAAAAAAATAAATATTTTAACATGAAAAACATGTAGCAAGTGAAACAATGCAAATACACAAAAAGGGTGGTAAAATTCCAAATATATAAAATTCTAAAAGTGACAAAACATGGCTTATCTATTGGAGGCTTATCCCTCATTTGTATCTTGACTGTGGGTCTTATCAAAGCTGTCCCCTCACACTCCAGTTAGGGCAACAATGGCATCCTTCCTAAAATGATTGTGTTGAACACAGACATGAGCCACCCAGAATCTGCATCAAGTAAAGGCTTCTTGCTCAGCCCTCAGCAAAGAGCAGGGCAGCCGAGCCGTCAGCTTCCAGCTACTATTTCTTTTATGGCCTCCCTCAGCTGCACAGTGTCTCTCCCCTGAGTTCACACCCTGGCCAGGGCAGCTAGCATATGGTGACTGAATAAGAAAGGTGTGTGAAGGCCCGTACATTTCCCCCTGTGCAGGATACTGATGGGTCAACATTCGCTCCAGTGCTCCCCACCAGGTTGCCGGAGGCTTTGTAGGGCCTGAATGGCTGTTCACTTTCTCTCCATAAGCAATCCTCCTTCCTTCCCCTTCCTTTCATGGTGTTGCTCCCTGAAAAAAGATTTCACTCCTCAGGCTTTGCCTTGGTATCTGCTACTGAAGAATCTAAAATCTTTCTTGTGATTGCTAAACTGTTTAATTATGCAGTAATTCATTGCCCAGAAGTAGTTGGATAAATTATGTACATTAAATAAAATAAGCAACATGGGGTCATACCAATGTCCCTATTTAACTACAAAAATCCTTAGAGCAAAATTTACTATATGTTAATATAGGACTATTGGTAAATCACGCTACCTAAAATTACTACTTCTGTGCAAGTGGCTGAGGCTGGAAAATCAAGACACAGTATGGATGTCTCATAGCAACACAATCACCAGGAGATAATATCTCTGTTATTTATGGATTTGAAAAAAATGTACTGTAAAAATATATAGTGTAAGCTGACTTGCTATCAATCAGACCCTTTTGTCAAAAGCATTTCTGCCTAGACGGTCTAAAGAAATGTTGAAGCGAAACCTGAAAGCATAGAAAGAACATGATTTGTGATCCCATGCTACGATAGTAATCCTTTCTTTGTGTCTGAATGAATGTACTTCTTGCCAAAACTTTGGTTTGTCATTCTGTAGATGACAGAATACAACTAAATAGACCCTGTTTCTGTACACAATGGCACTGAGATTTCCCACACTATAATGAGTATTTAGTGTTTTTTCCAGAATTGAGTGGAGTCTGTACTTAATAAAAATTTTTAAATGTTGAGTATTAAGAAATCACCCTAACATTCAATTTCTTTTTTTTTTAAGATTTTATTTATTCATTTGACACAGAGAGAGAGATTACAAGTAGGCAGAGAGGCAGGCAGAGAGAGAGGAGAGAGGAGGAAGCAGGCTCCCTGCCGAGCAGAGAGCCCGATGTGGGCCTCGATCCCAGGACCCTGGGATCATGACCTGAGCCGAAGGCAGGGGCTTTAACCCACTGAGCCACCCAGGCACCCTAACATTCAATTTCTATCTCAAGTGAAAAAAGGAATTGTTTGTAATATATCTGTAAACATTCTTACAGCTTATGTTTGTGTTTGATCAATAGATCTAAAATAGTGCTATCCATCAAGGCAGAGGATGTGAAGATAGCAGTAACTATGTATCCACATAAATATCTACAACTCAAGTTTAATTGTTTATCGTATGTAATATTTAAATATGGCTACACATGCTTGGCACAGTAAAATAGTAATCTGAAAAATATGCAGCTTTCTAGTCAGCAGAATATTGGTATCTGTGCCTTTTCCTTTTTATTTAGTTGAAAACTCTTAAAAGTTCTGTGTTACTGACAATCATAAGCCAAGAGGAAAAAGCAAAGAATCCTTAATTTTTGTTTAATCTTATCATCTATGGTAATAGCTAAAAGAATTCATTTATTTACAATGGATTTATAGAAATTATTAAATTATATGTAACCCATGATTTCCATGTAACAATGCATAGGTCTAAGTATACACATTTAACATAATACTAGATTTTGTGGAATTGCAAATAAAATGCTTCCACATTCATTGTTTCTAAAAACAGGTTTTCATAATATTTAATATTTCATAGAATTTTTATACTCCAGCAGTTCTTTCCATTATGATAATCTCTAGAACAACAGATGGACCCATTACTTTTTGGTAAAAAAAAAAAAAAAGCAATGTTAATTAATTGTTTTCTTCTATACCCACTGAACTTCTTCAGTCTGATAATAAAAGACCAATCTTTCATTTCGTAAATAAAACTAAATAGATTACCCACAGAACGATGCCCACCATAAAGCAAAGTTCTGTCAAAATGTATAAACATTTTATTGGGCTACAGAGTTATTTAATGAAGAATTTAGGGTTTTAACCACTTTATGTCAAACAGCATCAGTTACATATTTGGTCTACACAAGGAATAAATTTAGTCTACATATTTTGAATGCACTCTTAATATCCAAATCATCATACTTTAACCATTTTAAAGTTTGCCTATTTCAGATTTAGTAGCAAAAATAAAATGTGCAATTTTGAAATTACTTATCCATTTTAAAATATATCCCAATTTCTACTTGGATAACTTTAGTTAATATTCAATCTTCGTCAACAAACTATTTAAATAATTGATTAAAATAATTCATCTTATAAATCTAGGACTTATAAAATTATCTTCTTAGAAACTACCACTTAACAGGGGTGCTTAGGTGGCTCACTTGGTTAAGCATCTCCCTTCAGCTCAGGTCATGATCTCAGGTCCTAGGATTGAGTCCCGCGTTGGGCTTCCTGCTCAGTAGGGAGTCTATTTCTCCCTCTCCCTCTGTCCCCTACCCCCGAATCATACTCTCTCTCTCTCTCAAATAAATAAATATAATTGTAAAAAAAAGAAAAAAGAAACTATCACTTAAGTAAACATTATGAGGATGTCTTTTCACAGTTTTAGGTCAGTTTTTTAAGGGATTTTCCATGTTCTGAAAATTAAATGAGATATTTTGTGTTACTGTTTAATACGCTTTCTGGTTCCACTGATTTCTAGTAAGTTTCTAAAAAATTAATTCCATTACTTTCACTCCAAACAATAAATCATTGCAGATATAGTTAATGCTAGAATTATGATTTTAAAATCTCTTTGTGATTTTGGGACTGTTGTTAAAATTATATTTTATGTTAAGATTTAGGATTACATTGATATTACAGCTTTCTTTCACTATGCTATAACAAAAATCAATAGCAGTTAAGGGATAAAAATGTAATCCACGCTCCATACAATCTGACACATTATCATCTAAAATGTCTAACAGAAAATGAAAAGAATTGTAAACTATGGAAAAGGCCAGAAAATATGATCTAAAATCAAGAAAAAAAGATGCCAAGATGACCCAAATGTTGGAGTTAGAGAGGACTTTATAACAGTTGTTAGAAATATATTAAAGGAATTAAAATAAAATAAAAAATAATATAAAGGATTAAATTCTTAGAATTCTTAGGAGCCATATAGATATCATAACACAACAACAAAATGTAAAACCTAGAATCAAAAACTATAGCATATGAATTTTAAAAATTCACTATATGTCCTTAACAGCACATTGAACAATGGGGAAAAAAGCCAGTGAATTTGAAGACACATAAATAGAAATTATCAACCTGAAGAACAGAGAAACAAAAAAGGCAGGGGGTGATGAGGAGCAGACCTTCTGTGACTTGAGATGATATAAACCACTCTCAGCAGAGTCTCAAAAGAAGAGGAGAGAGAGAGAAGCACTATACATTTTTTGAAATGACAGGTGAACACTTCACACATACTCTCTCTTACTTCACATACTCACATACTTCACAATACTCTCTCTCAAGCATATCAAAGTCAAATATATAAAAGCAGAAATAAAAGTTAAAAAATATGAGAACAGCAAGAGAAGAATAAAAATAAACAAATTACACAAACAGGAAAACAAAAATGATAGGCTTCCTTCTTTTTACAAACAATGGATGCCAGCAAAGAAACAACACAGAATACAGTATTCTGAGAAACATACATCAAAAATATGGATAAAATAAAGACATTTTTTAATATTTAAAAGTTGAAAGATTTTACACTTAGTTTTTTTCAGATGTTCTATATGATTGGCATACAATAAAATGTATATATTTTAATGTGCACATTTTGATGAGTTTTGACATGTGCACACACTTATAAAACTATTGCCACTTTCAAAAGAATCAACATTTCCACACTCCCAAAAATTTCCTTGTGCTCTTTGGTAATCCACCCTTCCTCGTTCCATCTCCTCTACACTTCTCCTTGTGTCCCCAGAAAAATTACTGGTTAGCTTAATGTCATAATTATTTATAGATGAGTTTGCATTTTCTATAATTTTACGTAAATGGAGTCTCACAATAAGTGCACTTTTTATCTGGCTTTTATCACTTAGAATATTTATTTTGAGATACATCATTCTCTTCCATGTATCAATATTTCCTTGTTTTTATTTATGAGTACATATTGTATAGATATACCACAATTTATTCATTCACCTGTTGATAGATACTTGGTTAATCCCTGTTTGGGGCTGTTACAAATCTTTGTGTCCACTATTTGTGAACATTTGTGTATAAACCCTAAATACCTAAGCAAGAAATGGCTAAGTCATATGGTAGGTGTATGTTTAAATCCTTAATTGTCAGTTTTCCAAAGTGTGCATTCCAATTAACAGTATAGAGAACTCCTGTTGTTCCATATCCTTTCTAACACTATGTGTGGTTAAACTTTTAATTTCAAATATTTCAGCTTGTGTAGAGTGGTATTTCATTGTGGTTTTAAATAGCATTTTCTTAATTATGTTGAGTATCTTAACTTACTACCTAAACATCTTCTCTGGAGAAGTATCTATTTAAATCTGTTGCTCACTTTTTTTATTAGGTTGAGTGTTTCTTTATTATTGAATTATAAAAATTCTTTATATATTCTAGTTACTATTCCTTTATCAGAAATATGATTTGATACTTTTCCCATTCTTTATTCACTCTAGTACATTTATGCAAATATTATAAACAAACTATATACTTTTCATCTTAAGTCATAACAGTTACATTCTATGGGAAGTTCTTCCTGCTGAACATAAATTCAAAGTTGCCTCACATTTTGAACCCGGTCTGTTTAACAAGTCTTATCATCACAATGTTTAATTTGAGGGGATTTCTTCAATTTCTTCAATTAATAATTAAATCAATTTGCTTCTGTGGATATAAACAAGTTACTTCTAACTCTATTGTACATCTATTTTCTGAAAAATAGTTATCAAGATATAGCTTTTTCCCCTTCAAATTCTAATAGCTATATTATTTTAATCTCCAAAGAGTCCCTGTATAATCTGACCAAAATCAAATGAAATTTGCCCACAGTGTAATGTAATGTACTTCACTTTATGTAATGTAAATGGCCTTGAATTTATACACTAATATTGGGATCCAGATAGGAAAATAAATTTTGCTTCTATTCAGAGGAGTTGCTTAATCTATAAAACCACTATATTATTAAAACTAATATTGCATTCTGAAGAGTAGAAGAATTTTCAAAGAATGCTTGAGGAGACTATATATTTAAATATTAATATTTAAAAATTTTCAACATTTACAAGAGGTGGGAAAAACTACACACTTGCATAAAACCACATGCAGTTATTTTAGAATTCATTGGCTGACTTACTTCTACATAATATTTATTACATTTCTTATTGGTCTTATAAAGTGTTGAATACAATAGTACAAATAGTCTTTCCTTAGTGTGATTAACAAAATTAACTTCAGAACATTAAAATATTCAGGATACTTTTTTCCCCAATATTGCTGAAAGTATTTGCAAAGAATAAAGCAAAATAAATTCTACAATGAATAAGTTATTAAATACAAAGTATTCTCCAAAACATGAGGGAAAAATGAATTCATCTTTAACTCACCACTGTGTGAGTTAAAAGAACACATATAATCAAATGCTGTGATTTTATCCAAATATGATTTAGTTTCTGGTTTTCTATATGCTGTAATACCATCAGACCATCTTATTTCTATTAATCAAAACAAATATAATCTATATAATTTACAGGTTTTATAAATTTTATTAGTGTAAAATAATGAATATTCAGTGATTTTATGAAGTAGTGATGGCTAGTGGGTTGAAAGCTTCCCTAGCTAGATTCCCCTGCAAAAATAATTGCTAAAACTATTAGTCACTGATGAGTCATTAACTGTTTATATACATATATGTTGAGGTAAGAATAAGTAGGACAGAATATTTTTTAAATTGTCTAAAAAATGCTAAGTAATTATTTTCAAACAATGGAAAAAGGAAAAGAATACTTCTTTAATCTTCTAGACTGACGACTTGAAAGTCAATCATTTAAGAATACATAAACAATAATTTGCAAGGCAGTGAGGGAAAGTGTTTTGCTGAAAAGAATGTGGTTAGTTATATGAATGAAGTACAACACAGAATGAGAAGAGAAAAGCTTCTTCATGTTGAAAAGATCAGGGAGACTGTCACAGAAGCAAATTTGAGCCCTACCCTCCTTCTCATTAAAAACCAAAGCCAACCAATAAAAAATAAACTTTTCTCTTTCTTAAAATACTTTAAAAAAAAATCAAGAATTCTTTGGAGGAAGAACAGTCAATGGATGACAAGTCATTTGGGAGCAAAATGTTTCTCTATAGGACTTGAATATGGTACAATTGCTCTATACATAGAACCTGAAAACACAGAGGAATTTGGCCATTACTTTCGAAAGTTAAAGAAGAGAATGAGGAGTAGAGTGGAATTGGGTTATGAAAAAATGGATGGCTCTCACAATGTGCTTCTGAAACTGTGAAAGTTACCAAGGCAGGGGGCCTGAGCGGTTCAGCTGGTTAAGCATCTACCTTCAGCTCAGGTCATGATCTCCTTGTCTTGGGATTGAGCCTCATGATGGGCTCCCAACTCAGTGGGGAATCTGCTTCTCTCCCTCCCTCTCCCCTACTTGTGTTCTTTCTGTCACTCTCTCTCTCAAATGAATAAATAAAATCTTTAAAAAAAAAGTTACCAAGGCTCTGTACTATTAAAAGGAATTTACTTTTTAAGGAAACAAGTAACACTGTTGGATTCTGAATATAGGTTTGTTTTGGCAAAATGGGGATTGTATCCAATAGAAACTGGAATTGAAGTAAAATAAACTGTAT
Organism: Ailurus styani; assembly: GCA_002007465.1. Classification (NCBI taxonomy): domain Eukaryota; kingdom Metazoa; phylum Chordata; class Mammalia; order Carnivora; family Ailuridae; genus Ailurus; species Ailurus styani. Next base: position 106,202 of record LNAC01000562.1, on the reverse strand, counting down.
GGGATATAAAAACTCTAGGAAAATATGGAGAGGATATTGAATGTCCCCGGCTTTGGAATTTTCTTATGAGCCTAACTGTATCATATATTTCAAAGCCAACTATAAGTGTTAAGCAAATCAATCATTCCTCTGTGATCTATTTCTACTATTTTCCATTCTATGAGACCTTTTCTTCCAGCCATTAGTGACTCTCTTTCTTTCTTAGACATGAATCCATTAAAGTAACCAGATTAAACCCAAGATGGAGTCATTCAAGCTAAACCCCTCATTGGCAAACCCAACCTTTTCTGTGGCTCAGCAGTAGAAGAAAAGGAAGCCATAGCTCAACCAAATTGGTGTTTGCTTGCTCAGCACAAGTTACCAGACCCTGCTCCAAGACCTCCATTTGTTCCATACAATGAAAGCAATCTTGGAATAACCAATAAAATAATCCACTTTTGCCTAGTATGCCTTCCCTGTTCCTGCTTCCATCTGCTGTAACAAGCTTATATGTGGTCATTCAGTTTAAAAACAAAAAATTTCCTTAAGCTCTCATTTGTATTTTCTCCTTTATTTTGCTGGCAAATTTCCTCACATATAAGCCACACTAACAGATTTAATTATTTCCCTTTGACTTCTTAATTCGCAGCAATCTTTTCCAAGTTCAATCCTTACTGACTACTATAAAAAGTGATGAATAAATTCCTCTTTTCTAAAATATAATGTTTTCTTTTTAGTGTTTTTCCAAATATCTTAATCTCTTTAGTATTTGATACCACTAAACATTTACTTAAAGAATTTAAAGAGTGTTATTTCTGCAACATTACTTATTTCTATTATACTTCTTTTATCTTTGCTCATTCAAAATGCAATTTGTTATCACTATTTCTTCCTCTGTGTTCTTAAATATAAGTGTTAGTCATGGTCCTCATTTCTTTATTCTTTACCCTCTCCCTGGGTTCTCCATTCACGAATATAGCTTCAGTTATCATCTTGAAAATGATAATAAAAACAATACTTTTAAATACTTATTAAGAGCCTAATTCTATGATAAGAATTTATTGTGTATTTTTAAAATTTAATCTGCATAACAACTTTGTGAGGTAGAGACTCTAATTTGCAGATGAGGAAACTGAGACTGAACTAAATTAATAACATCCCAATAAGATGTAGCTAGTAAGCTGCAAAATTAAGACTCACAATCAGGTTTCTCTGACATCAGAGTGTGAACTGGAGCTTCTCTTCTTAACAAGCTTAAGAACTTGATCTTAACCACCACCAGGTCATAAAACACACTAGCAAAAGTATATCTGAGGCTCTTACTTCTTTTTTGATAAATAGAATCACAATTAATTTCCTAATAGAAGAAAGTGAGGTAGTAGAAAGTAATAAAGAGAGAGGAGAAACATATGGATGTGCTAGAAATGTATTTGGAGGGGAAGGGAAAAGTGGGGAGCCATAGCTGATCCAGGAAAAGGAAGAAAAAGGAAAAACTTGCATGTTTACCAATTTAATAATATTTAAAATTCTTTGAGTTTGGTTTAACTATCTATGTTCTTATTTACTTATTTAAGATTTTATTATTTATTTATTTGAGAGAGGGTGAGTGAGAGGGACAGAGAGAGGGAGAGAGAACCTAAAGCAGAGTCCACACTGAGCACAGAGTCCTATAAGGGGCTCAATGCCACAGATGCGAGAGCATGACCTGAGCCGAAACCGAGACTGAGAGGCCCAACCAACTGAGCCACCCATGCGCCCCTCTATGTTCTTATTTATGAGGACATTCATTATTCAACCCAGTATTTTTAAAACTAAACTTATCAATTCCACTGCCAAAGATGTCCAGGTAAATGGCAAGCTCACTCATCCAAGTACTCAAAAATTGCATCTGATTCATTATTTATCCTATTGCCCATGGTCAATGTTGTGAAAATAGAGATGACAGATTCAATTTAAGATTATATAATTTACTATTATTTCTCATTTAGGGGGGGATAAAGTAGGTAGAAGGACACAGTCAGCATTGGTCCACTCCCCAGTCTTCTTAGGACCTAGAAGTTAAAAATGTTCTTCCTGGGGGATAAGAGAATCAGCTTTCCAACTTCAATAAGCCAAAGATCTCTCTCCAGAAGTCCTTTTATTGTGTGCTCAAGAATCTCTCTCAACATAGGAAACCATGGAAAAGTATATGTTGAACACATGAAGCTGTTGGCGCAGGATCTGTGGGATGATAGATGAAGACTGGCGTTGGAAGAGAGGAGGGTAATTGCTCCCCACTACCATAGTGAGAGGGGATACTGGCAGAAAGGAGGTAAACTGGTGGAGAATGAATGTTTTCACAGACAGGAATAAACTACAAAAATAGAAAATTATATTGAACTCTCCTAAACGGTATTAGTCCAGAAGTTTTTAAAGACCACACCACAAACACTGAAGTCATTTGCTCAGTGTTTCCAAGTATTTCAAGACTTTGCAAAATTCCCTATTTAGTCTGCCATATATATCACAGGGCAATTCCTTTTCACTCTAGGTTGGAATTTCCACAAAACTGCTAAGACTCAGGTATTTCTTCTTAGAATTTGAAATTTATCTAGTAAATCTTAATTCCTATTAATATTCACAGCATATTTTAACTACTTTTAAAAAGTCTGTGAATAATGTTTAGTTTTATTTATAAACTTACATACCTTAAAACATTTTTTTATAAACTAAATGTCACTTTTGTGAACTTTAATTTCTTACCTAAAAAATAAACCATCCATAATATTCAATACTTCTTATAAATCTAACAAATTAAATAAATAAAATAATCCTAAAGTCATTTTAATAAATTTAGATTTCAATTTAAAGCAGGGTAAATATATTATTCAATTAAAACTTAAATTGGAATTATTATTATAAATCTTATAGTCAAAATTATGTATTATAAATATGCAAAATGCCAAATATGTTCAGTCTCTTGGCAAAAATATATATTCTGGTTCACACAGAACATATCTCTACATTTAAACTATGTTATCATTTATTTGGTCTCAAAGAATTCTGCTACATGAATATCAATAACTTTATTGGATTTTGTGTTTAGAATCTTAAAATATTAAATTTTTCTTCTAATAAAAAAGTGAAATAATAGAAACTTAAATGTACATTTACATTTTTATGGGCCCCTTAAATTTGATGGAATCTTTAATTTTCTTATAACCTCAGTTTTCCAACCCACAGATATTTTAAATGGTAATCATTTGAGCTGTGAATATAGTGTGTAATTTTCTTACTTTAAATGACAATACATGGGCTGTTCGACTGACATTTATGTAGAGAAAAAAATATTTATCCAACATTAATTTCTGCATTTTACATTGCATAATAAATGGTTAAGAAGTACGGACATGATTAACAAGATTTAAAGAGTAATAAACTCTATTCCATTTCCCACTAAATTTCTTTTTATTTAATCTCTTAAATATATCATTGTAGATTCCTGGCTTTTCATAGATTCAGTGTGATTTTATGAACTACAATTCCTGCTCTTTTCTTGGGTTAAATTCCCATAAATTTAGACAACATGTAATTTTATAGCATAGTTGTTACATATTTTTGACATGATCTACTTTATCTATGAACTATTTGTTTCTTCCACATAAAGATGTCCCTGGATCATTCTTGCATAATTTGTACTAGACATGGACTAGCTATTTCTTCAAGAAACCTTGCTCCTTTTTTGGAAAATGGTATAGAATTTGTATGAGAATTAATTAGTTTAAAAAATAAGAACTATTTTAAAATAATTATACAATATTATTATTATTAAGTGGTTTCCCTATATGTAGTAGTCTTTTTCAAACCAATCTCTATTCCACCCTGGGGAGAAAAATAAATGACAAGTACTTCCTATTTCACTATTATTAGATTTGATCCTATGTTTCTCTTTTCCCANTACTTGTAATCTCTCTCTCTGTGTCAAATAAATAAATAAAATCTTAAAAAAAAAAATAAGAAANTTAATTAGTTTAAAAAATAAGAACTATTTTAAAATAATTATACAATATTATTATTATTAAGTGGTTTCCCTATATGTAGTAGTCTTTTTCAAACCAATCTCTATTCCACTCTGGGGAGAAAAATAAATGACAAGTACTTCCTATTTCACTATTATTAGATTTGATCCTATGTTTCTCTTTTCCCACTTCTGCTGGTAAAATTAAACTCCATCTACAGAGATGAATTTTGCTTCTATAAAGCTAACAAATGAAATACCAGAGATCAAATCTGTAACTCTTTATAATTGCCAAATAGTATACAAAATGAGACAAAAGAGCTCAATATTCCTTCTTACCTGCATCTGTAGAAGGAAATATCACAGTATATTATTAACTAATTTAGGTAATCTGATTTGATAAAGTGTGAAATTGAGAACTTTTAGAAGAATAACAATTTTTTTTTGCTGTNTTAGGTAATCTGATTTGATAAAGTGTGAAATTGAGAACTTTTAGAAGAATAACAATTTTTTTGCTGCAATACAGAATATAAGTGTTCAAAAATGTTCCCCACTTATTATTCCCCATAATATAAGACAGTCTCTGAAAGTATAATTTGAATAAGGGGGTTTCATAGGACTCCCAAGGCTTTGAAATTATTTCTGTACCTTAATAAAATAACTTCAAAAATAAACATAAGGGTCTAGGTTGGATCTAACCTGATAATCACCAATTACCACAGTAATAATTTTGTAGTTGATATTTCTGTATCCCTAATTTGTATAAATGCTTATAAAATTATCTATTAAAACAAAAGTAGATAGTGGCATTTTCATATTTTCCCTACCATGATAGAAAAATAAAGGATGATGACTGTGCTAGAGTTATTATTTAACAAAATAATTAGAGAACACAAGTTTTTATCTAAATTTCACTTATTAGTTATCTTTCTANTACCATGATAGAAAAATAAAGGATGATGACTGTGCTAGAGTTATTATTTAACAAAATAATTACAGAACACAAGCTTTTATCTAAATTTCACTTATTAGTTATCTTTCTAAAAAACCTAGATTCAGTGCGTTTATGCCAAGCCTCTGTCTCTATTTATGGAGACTTGCCATCACCTGTCCAAATATCTGAGAATGATATCTCAGCTCTTTTAAAATCTGGCACCAAGCAACGTTTTTAATTTATCTGTTTCTAACTATCCAGCTTTTTCTCTCTTTCCAAAACAATGCAGGCTCACATAGCAGAGTTTTGCCACATCTTAAGCAGCATTCTGAAACATCTTTGGACATACTGACCATTTACACATTTTGCTGCAATACAGAATATAAATGTTATGAATATAAATATATATTTATATAAATATAAAACATCCACCATCTGTCTTGCTCACACTTGCAAGAGACATAGCACAAGGAACAACCAAATGCATCAATGCTATTCAATCGTTACTCTGTACTTATGTTTATTTTTATTTATTTGACTTTTTTTCTGTATATGTGATCTTGGTCTAATTGCTGGGAAAAGAGTTGTATGTTTTCTTCATTTTTCTTATTTATGTTAGAAGTCTAAGAATAGTCTGATTAGAACCCAAGAGAATAAAAAAATTTTTCAATAAATACCAAATAAAAACCTTGATATACTTAAAATCAAAGCCGAAAGTCTTTTAGAATTTGTTATTTATTCAAAAATGTACTAGAGACCGCAAGCAACCCTGAAGAAGGAGATGTTCAGGGAAGTGGATGTTTTCCTCCTGTCTTCCTCCTACATAGAGCATTTCCTTGTGTGTAATGGAGAACAAAACAATTACAATTGAATTTTATTTTATTTCAGATCTTTTGTTTTTTATCTCTGGAGGGCTTTAGATATCTTACAAAATATTGAATGTATGTCTTTAATAATTATGAGAGACTGTGCCCCTTCTCTGCCTGCCTTTTCTCTCTTTTTTTTAATCTTATTTATTTTTCATGAGTAAATTAAGACATCGTCTCTTTTAAAAGCCTTACCTAACAGAACCACCAGATTACCTATTACTACCTTCCAGCACCTTGGTATCAGTTAGAATTACTTTTTACCACATATATCAAAACCAATGAAGAGAAGAGTTTGAAAATGTATGTTGTACTCATAGAAAACTGCGCTGAGAATTAGGCAGACTTGTGGAATGACATGATCAACAGGAATGCACAACCCTCCACTTCAGCACTTTAAATCACAGTTTAAAATGGCTAATTCTGGGGGTGCCTCGGTGGCTCAGTGGGTTAAGCCTTGCCTTCGGCTCAGGTCATGATCTGAGGGTCCTGGGATCGACCCCCGCATTGAGCCCCGCATCGAGCCCCGCATCGGGCTCCCTGCTTAACCGGGAGCCTGCTTCCCCCTCTCCCTCTGCCTGCCTCTCTGCCTACTTGTGATCTCTCTCTCTCTCTCTCTAATAAGTAAATAAAAATAAATAAATAATAAAATGGGTAATTCTTGCAAAGTTTTTTTACTTTGTTTTCATATTTTAATTGAACTAAAGGCAGTTTAAAGAAGCATACATGAGAAGGAAAGAAGATACATGAGTAAAAGCTTGGGCTTGAGAAGAAAATTCAAACACATTCAAGTAATACAGAGGTACCTGGAGTATTGGTCGAGTTCCTGGGAGGACAAAGGGAGGATCTGGGAGGAAAACTAGGGTAGAAACAAAGAATGTACAAATTGATATGCCATACAACAGAGCATGGGCTTTCTTTGGAGATACGCAATAATCTTAGCATGACTAAATACATTTTATCAAAGTAATTATGCCGATAGCATGAAGATAAATACAGAGCTAAAAGAACAGATTTACAGATTAAGAAATTCATCTTGATGAGAGGGGATGGAGGCTAGTTAGGTCAGAGGGAGTGGAACTGGACAAGCTTACATCAGATCTTATATTTAAGTCTCATTGGAGAAGACACCTTCCCTTCCCAATAAGCAGTTTATGTTCTTACTGCCACAGGGGAGTGCTATTTTGTTTCTTTAATGAGGAGATTAAATATTTAGATTTACTGGGAGAATCAGGGAGATGTCTACTGCTGTTTTGAATGTAGTTTCTGTGGTCTTAATATGGAAATTCTAAGGAAATAACAGTTTCAAAGGCAGAAAATGAATAAAGATATAAGCTAAGCAATTACACTGATGAGCTCCGACTTGACCTCTATCAAATACAAAACATGTATCCACATGAATCAAAAGGTTGAATTGAAATTGAGCCAACAAAATTGTTCAAAGACATACAAGAAATTTATCTGTAAATATTTCATTTTTCATCTTGTTTCACTCACCATTTTATATGCTCTTTTATGTTCATGTTCTCATTTAACACTTCCAATGTTACTACAGAGCATGTCAGTATAATAGCAGAAAACTACATTTTCATCCCAAGGGGAATTCAGGATGGTAGACAAATTTAGTGAACTTAAACAATGCATAATTTGTGGCTATAAACATCAATGCTTATTCTTAAAGCTATTATTCAAAGAGAGTGACTATATGTACGTAGTAGAAGAATATATTTTCCTTCCATTTTTTTATAAACCTCATAATTTCAGTTTGAAAATCATTTCACAGACTTTTATATACATATACAAATATGTAATTATGCTACATATGTAAAGCATTACACAGAAGGAGCTCTGAACAAATCCCTTCTGTCCATTAACATCATAATAGAGTTGACCCTTGAACAACATGGGTGTTGGGGCAGTGACTCCTGCACAGTCAAAAATCTGAAAATTCCTGTATAACTTTTGACTCCCCCAAAACTTAACTACTCAGAGCCTACCGTTGACTAGAAGCCTTATCAATAGCATAAAAAATTAACACATATTTTTATGTTATATGTATTATATCCTATACTCTTACAATCAAGTAAGCTGAAAAAAAAAGAAAATGTTAAGAAAATCATAATGAAAATACCTTTCCAGTACTGTATTTATCTAAAAGAATCCACATATAAATGCACCCACACAGTTCAAATCCATGTTGTACAAGGGTCAACTGTATATGAATGATCACACCATGTCAACACCATTACAGTCTCCTATCCACTACAAACAAACAAAAAATGAATATATTAGACATGTATGGATATTGTTGGAGATCAGCCTCAAATATTTGGGTTTCATATAATAAGTTGAGGTATATATATAGGTTTCAGACTGAAATTGTCAGGGACATCTCTCCCAATATCACTTATATTTTTGACTGTAAGCACTTCAGAAGTAAGATTTGTGTCTGAATCATCTTCTTCTTCTAACTGTACTACAAATACCTACTGTTGTCCTTTTATTATAGTAGGCATTTGGGGAATTACATTAGGGTTTTTCAGACATTTGTTGAAAAGACAATAAATCAGACATTGCTTGATTCTAAGATTGGTGAAAAAAAGACAGTACTGAGCTAGAAATAAATTTATAAAAATTCTAGGATTAGCTCCTATGCTAAGTCTAACCTGCTGGAATCCCTGAGTTTAAAATCAACTTAAATTTCAGTTCTATCCAAAGCTGGGAAAAAATAATTACTCTAATCCTTACCTTTGTGTCCGTGTAAGACACAAAGTTGTACAAAGATTGTGTAATAAACTAATAACTTTCTGCAAGATGTCTCTTACGTATCTGGAGAGAAAAGTAATCCTTGCCGCCTTTTCAGGTGAAAGGGTTTTGTTAACAAAAAAAAAGGCAAGGAATTTTCAAAGACAAAAGTGTTTTATAAGAAAATAATACATGTACAACTATACATCTGGATGAATAATAAGTTACTTATAGAGTTATGAGCATAAATGTATTTATTAATTCTTCAATATGTTTATTCACTTCAACCAAGGAAATTTTTCATATAATCATTGGAATGAAGTTGCTAATGATTCTGATGATTCTGTGAATATCATGGTCAATAATTTTTAAGTTTTCATGTGACAGCTGACAAGTTGGAACTAAGATTTGAATGCATTTCTGTGGTTTTATTTACTTAATGATTTAAAATTAATCAAAAAATACTATCATGCCTAAAGTGAAATACATGTGAAATTATGAACAAATAACCACATAACCAGGTTTGCAAACTATTAGTTAAAGATGGCAGAATGACTGCATGCATTTATCTCTTTCCTTTTAAAAAGCCACTGACCTGACAGTAGGAAAGAACAGAAGTATTGCTTACACATATAATAAAAATATTTTTAAAATAGAGGTAGGATTTCAATAAATTTTGGAAAAGGGAAACTTTGGCAGAATCTGTTTTAATTTAGGAAAGAAATTATAAACTTAATGTTTGGAATGGGAGAGATAAGTGAAAAAGGGAGACAATATTACCTACCATACTCTGAAGGTCTGGCGTTTACACTTCCACATACCATGTAATCAGTGGTCAGGAAATGGACTAAAGATCAGGAAATGTGTGAAAGTTTTGTGTTGAAACAGGACCACTTATCACCTCTCTCTTCCAAAACAGTTGATGAACTATCACAAACAGATTCTGTGTGTCTTACACACAAAATGCTGGTAGTGAAGTGTCTATTCTAATATAAGACAACAGACTACTGAACTACCGAAAATAACAGCCAAGAAGAAATGATGAAATAAAAACGTTGATCCTTGAGAGCAACTCACTGGAAAAGCTGACTTGTCTCTGAGTCACCCTATACTAGAACCATTCACTTAATAAACTTAGGTCATGGCAACATCAATTCCAATCTGTTTAATGCCTTACTTTTAAGTATATAGGCTCTACCAGAGATCATCAGATATTTCAGAAAGAGCCCCCATCATAAAAGGGAGAAACTAAAACAGGCAAGGCAATTTACAAAGCAGGGAACACAACGGAAATATAAAAATTTATCGAGTATAAAATATCTTTTTAAAAGCCAAGCTATAGTTCATATGCTTAGAAAGATTAAAAACAAAAAGCATTCTGTCCACAAAACAAGATGATAAAAGAACAAGAAAGAACTTACAGATATTAGAAATAGGACGCCTAAAATAAAAGAAAAAAAACTTAAAAAAAATAGTGGGGGGGGGAATATAAGAAACAAAATTAGAATAAAAAGACAAGGAATTTTATTACAGGAGTTCCACAAAGAAAGAGGATAGAAAACAGAAAGAAACAAGCTATCAGAGGAATATTACAAAAATATGTCTAAGACTTAAAGTCCAAATGTAGTTATTGAATAGACACATTTAATTGCCAGCTAAATGCATGAATGCATATCACATTAGTGAGAAAGTTCTAGCTGTAAACACTTTGAAAAAGAACCAAAAACTTATGCAAACACACACAAACAGTGTTCAGGATGGCACCTAAAAGCTCAATAGTATATTGTATCCTAAATGACAGTGGCAATAAAGCTTTCAGAATTCTGGGAATATTACTTCATCCCAGAATTCTATTCATAGCCAAATTAGGAAGGTCTTAAAAAGCAATTTTGTTATCTAGTAAAATGAGAGAGTTAATGAAAAAGAAGATCTAGACTTCAGAAGACAGATTTCACAAGAGTCAAGGAGTGAAGAAAATACCAAGATGAAGGCTCATGACAGGCAGAAAGAGCTCTCAATCCATACTGTATTAGGAAGTCAGGGAAGTATGTAAGGAAGACAATTAAAAAAAAACACACAATAATTCCAAATGATAGATTAGTGATGTTTGAAATTAAAAAGTATTGGTATTTGCAAAAAAATCTGACAGAAGTTTTTGGACTCTAAAAAGATTAAAGTAAGCAAATGGGAAAAAGTGAAATAAGGCTTAAGTCAAGGAAAGAAAGAAGGTTTTATAACTAAAAAAATATAGTTCACTAATATTCCTATTCAAAATGTGGTTCCCTGAACTGGCTGCCAGTCCTCACACTGTGTATTATCAAGTAGCAAAGAGTAAGTAGCTGCAGCCAAATTTGCTTGAGCAAATCAACTACATCAATAAGCACACTGTTTTTTCCCATAGGTGTCCTCTTTCGTACAAGATTTTTTCCAGGAAAGAAATGTATTGATTTTCTTTCCTGCGTGCACTCCTTATTCTGTTGTAGCCCCAGCAGTTTGAGTACCATGGCGTTAGTACAGTTTATTGGCTATGAATTTAAACAAAAATTATGACAAAAGTGTTATAAGAAAGGGGGGAAAGGAAATAAAAATGGCTAATAGGGAAAGAAAGCTAGATTTTCCAACTATATAGCAGGAAACTAACACTTACCTCAGATGTACAAGTCTAAAACAACAGTATAAGAAAATTATTAAGATATATTGAGGCAAACTTTCAAAAGTAAAAAATGCTTAACGTTGTCTTTGCAAACAGTAGAGAGCACATAGGGATGTGTTGAACAGAAGTGATTCCTATTTTTCGTTACAAGCAACTTGGCACTAGGATATCTTCAACCACATACAATTATTATATTGATAAAATTTAAACTAATTTTTTTAAGTATTTTATTTATTTATTTAAGAGAGAGCATGAGCGATGAGGAGGGGCAGAGGGAGAGGGAGAAGCAAACTCCCCGCTGAGCAGAGTCCCACAAAGGAATCCATCCCAAGACATTTGGATCATGACCTGAACTGAAGGCAGACAGTTAACAGGCTGAGCCACCTGGCGTGGCTAAATTAATTCTTAAATAAGAGTTAAGATTGCAGCCTTCATTAGCAGTTTATGATCAAATAATTTTACACATGTTGAGAACTTATTTAAACATTTTCAGAAGTAAAATAGCTGAACCATGTGTAAGAACTTTGACAAAATAATAAAACATGATAAAACCTTAGATGAGTCAGACATAAAATTAGAATAGATAAAAATACTGAAGAAAGAAGAAACACTGTGGAGAAGAGGAAGAACAAAAATTGTTGAAACTAGGAAAGATATAAATAAATAATCATTATCTTGTAATAAACACAGAAAATTTAATACAGCAACCATGTCTTATAATTCTGAATAATACTGAAAGATAATTGGGGAGCAGAGTTAAACACATTCCATAATGCTTACAGTACTTTGTCAGTAACTACTAAGAATTTCTAAAACAGCATACCTTGAACAACGTAAAGCTTCTCAGAACTTTGTAACTACTAACACTGTGGAGCAAACACAGAACTTAGTATTTTTAGAAATCTGGATCTAACAGGATAGTGAGGTAAAAAGACACAGTAAATATGTGACTAGATTTTGAAACCCCTATGAAGAAGGACTCTTTTTCTAAGAACTCTGCGTCTTCTAAAGACCCAATCTGAAATAGCAACTAAAGTCTCCTGCTGAATGCTGACTAGATTAATTAAGGTAAGCAGAGCTGAGTGCTGTAATTGAATTACAGTCTTTTCTAAGAGCAGTTGTTGCCTTATTCTCTGTATTTTATTGACTCTTTTTTGAGTTCTACTGCTAAATCAATTCTAATAACTGCATCAACTGGAAAAATTCCACCTTCCACTGCCAGATCAATTATAGTCACACAATCAATAGCCGGCACTTCAGCTTTTATGATTAAAAGAATGTAAAAAAAAAAAAAAAAGAAGAAGAAAAGACTGAAACAAAAGGTAAAAATAATTCTATTTCTGTATTAAAAGAAAAGCAAAGCTAATTTAAGACACAAACATTCATATTGAATATGAAGATGACAAAAATTATTTGCATTCAAATAATATTTTTAAAGTATTATGTAACCTATTCTGATTTATTCAGGGAATTACTGGACAGTTTACAAAAATCTTTTGTGAGTTATATATATCAGATTGAAATTAATCATAATACCTAGATTTCACATTAAGCCTAGGACCCAGTGGCTCCTCTTGTATTTATTTTATCATTTCTTTATTGTCTTTGTTGTCTCTCCAAGAATTTTCTCCTTTGAAGACCACACCACCTCTTCTTTTTTAAGATATAACCTCTAGGGTACATTCCCACTGTTCTCAATTGTTTCTTTCTTTTTTTTTTTAAGATTTTATTTATTTATTTGGTACACAGAGAGAGAGATCACAAGTAGGCAGAGTGGTAGGCAGAGGGAGAGGGGGAAGCAGGCTCTCTGCCGAGCAGGGAGCCCGATGTGGAATTCTGATCCCAGGACCCTGGGATCATGACCTGAGCTGAAGGCAGTGGCTTAACTGACTGTGCCACCCAGGCGCCCAATAGTTTCATTTTTAATTGATAGTTCTCATTTTTCTTAACCTTCATTATCCTAAGTGATTGCAATACCATTTTAAGTCACTAATCATGTATTTATCTTAACTGTCTTTAATCTCCTCAAATATGACATTTATGTATATGACATAATTATAACCCAGAACACTTGAAGACATCTAATTTCCAACACATCAAATTTCATATTTTATTTTATCTTTTGTGACTATAAATACCTGACTTCTGTGTTTTCCTCTTCCTGTGATTATTGAGAATTTCTTATTAAAAATTGTGTTCATTTTCACAGTGGTTTTCAAGCCATCTCCACTTCCCTAAGTAGCTTGACGCTGGCATAGTCAGAAACAAGTGAAGTTTCTTCCTTGATCTGCATTATTTTGATGAGTCTCAGGCAGCACATTTTCAGTTCTGACATGATAAAGATGGCACATGCATGAATAATATTAAAAGGGCATCTCACAATTCACTGTGGTCCCACGAAGCTGGAATCTACTTAGAATACAGTGTAAACCACGTCTGCAGCATACAAGTAATTCTAAGAGGGTGTCCTGTGTCACCACCAAATACAGCCCATCTTCTCTGGACTGCGGGGGTTCACAAGAACATAGGATTGGTGAAATCCTGTGAATTATCTTGGTTTAGACTTTCATTTGAATGCCCAAGAATTTAGGGTTGTCGGTGAGATTAAGATAGGTATTCCTGTAGTATTTGCTTGAAATGATGAATTTAGCTATAGGTTTGTGGGTGGTAATTGTAGGTGATGGATGAGGACATGCGGTCTTGGAGAGTACCAACAGTTTCTCTTTCTGCCATTTTGTCAACATATATCCTATAACCTCCCATTTAGTAACAATGTAAAATTCTAATTAAATATATTTCTTTTTTAAATGTGTGCATAAACTTGCATCAAATAGGAGAAATCCTCATGACTGTGGTAAACAGAATAACGGCCTCCAAAAATGCTGATGTTTACATCCTAATCCCTAGAATCTATGAATATGCTATTTTACATGGCAAAAAGGACTTTGTAGATATGATTACGGTAATGGACCTACAGATGGGGAGTTTATTTTGGATTACCCAGGTAGGCCCAATCTGAATACACGAGTACTTAAAAGTAGAAAACCTTTCTCAGCTGTGGTTAGAAGGGGATGTGAAAACAATAGTCAGAGAGATGAAATGTTCTTGTCTTAGAAGATGAAGGAAGAGGGTCACAAGCCAAGAGAGGTTAGTAGCCTTAAGGCAGAAAAAACAAGGAAATGGATGCCCCTCCAGAGCCTGCTGAAAGGAATGCATTCCTGATAACGCCTCAATTTTAAACCACTGTGGCTAGGTCAGATTTCTGACCTCCAGAAGTGCAAAATAATGTTTCTATCATTTAAACTACAACATTTGTGGCAATTCATTATAGCAGTGATTAAAAAAAAAAAAAACTAATACAGCCAGTTATGAAGTTAATCCAGGGAAGAGATTACTGACTTTGCAGAATACCTTGACACTACCTATAATATATAGTGGATTGAAGTTTTGGTTTTTAATAGCCATGTAAAGAGGTTAAGGCAATTATTTGCATCCCTGCAAAGTGGATAAGCCTAAATCAATCAATCAATCAAACTTTAGACAAAGAAAGAAAATTTGTCTAGGTAAGACTTGGATTTAATTTGAAATAAAATGACCTCCTTCCTTGAGTATTAGTGTCCAGAGTGCAGCTGTTGAGTCAATGGAAAAGCCAAATTTACACAATTTACACACAAAAAAAATTTTTAAATCAAATTGCAGTCCAAACCTAAGATGGTTTAGATATCAGCATTATCAGATAAAAGAGATACAATGAGTATTATGTACATGCTTAAAGAAATAAAGAGGAAATTTTTAAAAATAGTAGGAAAAGACTGTTAAAATTACAAGATACTATTTAAAAATACAATTTTCTAAAAAGGAAATATAATATCTGAAATTAGACCTATCTTTACTAGAAGAAAGAACCCAAAAATTACATCAAATGCAACTGAGACAAAGAAAAGCATTTTTGTGGGGGGTGGGAGGGTAGGGATAGGGTGGATGGGTTATGGACATTGGGGAGGGTTTGTGCTTTGGTGAATGCTGTGAAAGATGTAAGCCTGATGATTCACAGACCTGTACCCCTTGGGCAAAGAATAAAAATAAAATTCAAAAAAAAAAAAAAAGAAAAGAAAAGCATTTTTGAAAGAGAAGTCCAACAATTTTTAATTAGTTTCAGGACAAACATAAAAAAATATTAAGGGGAGAGACAATATTTGGGGACATAATAATTAAGGATGTTTTTCCAAAATGAATAAAAGACTTATTTTTTCACACTCAATAAGCACCGAAAATTTCAATCAGGATAAATAACTATCTTTGCCTAGAAGTGCTATAATAAAAACACAGACTACTCAAGATGTTGAGACAATATTACTAATAACAGGCATAGTGAGAATAATAAGAGGTATTAATAATTACAGATACAAATAATAAACTCTAAGTACTTCCTATGTCAAAACAGAAACCAAAATAAAATGAAACAATACTTCTAACTGAATATCAATGAAAATATGACATCAGATTTGTGGGATACATCAACATCTATACTTGGTGAGAAATATATAGCATTAAATAATTATACTAGAATAGAAAGATGTTAAATATTAATGACTGAAGAAACCAATAAAATAGAAAGCAAATAAAAGAGCAAATAAAAGGAAACAAAAGGAAAAATTAAATTTATATAACAGGTAATACACAATAAAGGAATCATCCAGAGCCTGGTTCTTTGAAAAGATTAATAAACTTAACATAGCTCTGGGAAGAGACCAAGAACAATAGAGAGAAGACGCCCCCAAAATTTTATATTTGGAAAAAAGAATGGGACTTAGCCAGACATACAGCAAGAGCTTTTTAAATGATAAGACAATTTAGTGGACTAATTTTCTTTCTCTGAAATTTTATGAGATATACAGACATACACACACATGAGATATACAGAGAATAAAAATTATAGTTTGTACAACAGTAACTATTTGATTTTACTGACTGAGATTTTGTTTTCAATTTAAAACACCATATATTAGAAAATGGGATTGTAATATAACTACCACATGAATCTCAGCTTTTTAAACTATCTTTCTGCCCTCTCCTGCCATAGAACACTGGTGTATCACATTTAAAGTGATACTCCAAATTTCAGGGATTTAACACTCATCCAGTATTTTAGTAAGGAATCCAGTCTTACCCTCACTCTCTCCCCATTACTCTCCTGAGGTATTTCTAGGTGTCCAGGAAAGGAGAGGGGGGATCTAGAATATATTTAATCCTCTGTCATTTCTCCAGTCCTCTTCCTACTGTTCCTCATTTTTGTGGTCTACTGGCCCCAGCTTCTGCACCTAGTCACTTTTTCACCATGTCACTGTTCTTACAAAATCCTTTTTGAATTACTGAACACTCATTTCTGGTTAACAGCTCTTTCAGTGTGGGCTTTTCTCTACCAGCATTGCTGCTCCCGCCCACTCTATTCCTTCCTTTATTCCACACTCCCTTCTTCTGTATGTTACATTGACCTTTCAGGGATAGGCTAAAGCAGAAAATGGTTAGGAACAGCTTCTAAAATACACATGGAATCAATTCCCTCTCCCTCCCTGAGGCTTGCTCTTGAGTGTGGCCCACACTCCAAACCTCCTCACAGACAATCTCTGAGAAGTTCTACCACCTTTTAAGTCTAGTCTACATCTCAAATTTCTTGTCCATCTGACAGGTCTGTACACATCTTAAATACAATGTTGGACTGGACAAAATGAGGGACTATTTCACTTCCAGAAAATCAATGGATATGGCTATCTCAAGGTCTCAGAGGAATCAATAGCAAAGAATCTCCCTAAAACTTTTATTACAATAGGCTGGTTATATCTAAAATACATAACACATTTCTACCCCTGTTAAAACACTGTATTACAATAGTGATTATTTGTCTTAGACAAAATATGCAGATTTAATATGAAAACTTGATTCCACTTTAACTTCTGTGGCTTTCTCTTATACTCATCATATTTTAGACTCTGCTGGAGGTAGAGATGTGTTATCTTTTGCATTTGCTCCACGCAGAGAGAGAAAATGCTGACAATGCAATATGAATATAATTTGAAGATTCATGATAATGTCATTTGCTTGAATATTGAATAATATTGATTCCCTCAGACTTGCTACAGAGATGGAAATTCATTTTTAATAACTAATTTTGGTAATTTTGTAAAGCCATAGTACAAAAACCATATTATATCTGTTGGGCTTTTACTGTTCATAAAGCACTTTCATAGAGCTTTATGTCCTATAATTTCCATAAAAATCCTCTAAAGTAGACAGGATGGAGTAAATGGTTTTGCACAATATCAGCCAAGTGGATAGTGGCAGTCAAAAATGGAACTCAGAGCATTTCCAATATGTAAAATTTAGAGTAATTCTCTACTTTCATTCTACCTACACTCAGCCTACAACTAAACCCTGTTGCTATTCCTTTAAGAAGATCTTGTAATCATTCTTCCTCTTCATTTATATTACCAACCCTTTTATATAATTATCAACTCATTCCTAGGGTAGCATAATAATCTGTCTATGATATTGAGATTATCATATGACTTCCTTAATCAAATGCTTCTATTACCTTCTATTACAATCAAAGGTCTATTACCTCCTAAAGGATAAACTTCACACTTAGCCTGCCTTTCTCATTCTTCCTCAGAATCCTTGGTAGCACTAACTGGTTCACACTGGAGGATCAGGGAAGCATACTGTATAAGATACCAACTTCAGAATCAGAGTCATCAGGAAAATCCTCCTTCTGCCTCTTCTAGCTTTTAGTCACTAGCACGCCTGTATCTTCGGTTAACTCAATTGTAAAACGAAATATTTAAGCGATAGTACTGTTTTAAACATTTGAGGTAATAGATAAAAACATGCTGTACATACATATAAGTGTTTGGGTTTTTTTTAAGATTTTATTTATTTATGTGACACAGAGAGAGATAGTGAGAAAGGGAACACAAGCAGGGGGAGTGGGGAGCAGACTCTCCACTAAGCAGAAAGCCCTATGCGGGGCTCAATCCCAGGACCCTGGAATCATGATCTGAGCTGAAGGCACACGCTTAACAACTGAGCCACCCAGACGCCCCAGTGGTTTTAATTATTATGATCAAAGTTTATTTTCTACTATTCCTTGACACCAAAATGTTTCATCTTTTTAAAAAAGATTTTATTATTTGAGAGAGAGTGCATGTGAGGGTGGGGGAGTTGGGACAGAGGGAGAGAGAAAGAAGCTCACGCAGACTCTGTGCGGAATGCTAAGCTGATGTGGAGCTGGATCTCACAACCCCAAGAATTTGACTTGAGCCAAAACTAAGAGTTGGATGCTCAACTGACTGAGCCATCCAGGTGTCCCTTATTGTTTCATCTTAATACAATTTAAGAATACCACAGAAATATTTTTTCTTGGGGAACCTGGGTGGCTCAGCCAGTTAAGCATCTGCCTTCCCCTCAAGTCATGACCCTGGGGTCCTGGGAACAAGCCCCACGCTGGGACTCCCTGCTCAGTGGGAAGTCTGCTTCTCCTACTCCCTCTGACCCTCCCCCGACCTGTGCTTGCTCTCTCTCTCTCTCTCTCTCTCTCTCTCTGAAATAAATAAAATCTTTAGAAAAATAATTTAAAAAGAAATATTTTTTTCTTACCACATGTCACCATTATTTGCCTATTTGTATTATGCTATGCTCAACCAAAATCTCAGAACAAATGTAGGCAAAGTGTAAAATTAAAAACAAAATTAAGCCTCAGGTGAAAGAGCTTTAAAAACTCTATAATTTAACAATTATTTTATCATAATAGATAAGTAAACAAAATAAATAATGAAACCAAGAGTATCTTTTTATATATTTAAAGTGCCCTAACAACAAAGGTAAACATCTAAAATAACTAATTTGGATAGAAGTTATTCAAAGTAATGTCAACAAACATGCTCAAAATGACCACATTAAATGACAGAAAAAGTAAATGAAGAGAAAACAAGATTTTAATATAGTCAAGTATGATGAGTTTTGGTTGTAAAACCAACCAACCAAGGGGAAGATATTAATCTTCACTATAATAAATTTAAAAGCCACCAGTGAATAACATGATGACTTTCAGTATATTCAAATATTAGTTTGCTCCATCAATCTGCCCAGCATTGTTTTTTAGTTCCTTAGAATGGTAATGACATATTTCTTCTAGCCTCTATTAAACTTTTATAAGCTCAATGATCCCAGATAATGTATATCTTCATTGGTTTACCAACTGCTTATTTTTATATTCTATCAGTAAGCATATTTTGCATTTACTAGCAATGGCTCTAAATATTTCAGTAGCTCACAGTCCATTAAATACAATTAGTATAAAATGTCTGCAAGATGACAAAATGAGAAATTAAGTTATTAGCAAATCAATCAAAGAATATTGCAAGGATAGCAGAAGTGGATAATAATAGTTCCATGGTGGAGAAGCCCATTAAAGCAAGTATGTTTGATTGTTTTAACAATTGAAGACAGGGAAAACTAGAATTACAGGTCAATTCTTTGATAACGATTCATATTTTAGATGGCATTTGACAGCAGTTAAGAGAATATAGTTGTACCTCCACAAGGAGAAAATGGTGGATTTTTATTCCATTAGAAAATGGTTACATGACATAATATGGTAAACTTGATTCTAAACTATATTAGGTCTAACAATGAACTAAAATACTAGCAATTTTGCTATCATTCTTGTAAACTTTGAACAAAATTAGAGGACTTCAATTTTCTGGTACTCCCACCTGCTTTCTGTATTCCTTAATTCTGCTGTATGTTTTATTTTTCCAAGGACTTACTTTACTATCAGTCTCTCCTGCTAAAGTGTAAGCTCCACAAAGCCAGGGGTCTTTTTATTTTGTTCACTGATTTACCAGAAACACCTAGAACAGTGCCTGGAATCTATAAGATCTCAATATGTATTTGAAGAATACACAGGAATACTCTAAACTTAGTAACTCTGTATTAATAAGGCTTATCAATGAAATTTGTACAAGCATCTTTGCTTAGGTAAAAATTCATAATTCTCCTTTTTGTTCTTGTCCAGCAGTTGAGTGCCTTATCAATCTGCAAAAATATGGGCTCCAACTATTCACAAGAAATACAAACAATAAAAAAATTAAAGGTTTTACCTTAAAAGATGCCTAATAATCAGTTTTATAAAACCAAATCATATTAGCTAAATGATTAAATAAAATATATACAATGAAATATACTATACTATACTCTATACTATAAAGTGATTTTTATTCATGAGTTTCCTCTTAAGAGAGTGGATAATAGTTCATTAAGATGGTGCCTTTTCCCCAAACTGAAGCAGATCTAATGAGATGAATACTATGAATCCAGATAACTGTGTACTTTTGAGATACTTATACATTCTTTTTCAAATAATATTGCTATTGTTACTAGGATTTCTTATTCCTCCTGAACATAATTATAGTGCTGAGGGTGTTTTTTTTTCTTTCCTTATTACTTCTTTTAAATTCCAGTATAGTTAACATACAGTGTTATATTAGTTTCAGGGATACAATATAGTGATTCAACAATTCTATACATCACTCAGTGCCCATCATGATAAGTGTATTCTTGATTCTCTTCACCTATTTCACAACATTCCCCACACACTTCCCCTCTGGTAACCACCAGTCTATTCTCTATAAAGACTCTGTTTCTTGGTTTGTGTGTCTCTTTTTTCCTTTGCTCATTTGTTTTGTTTCTTAAATTCCACATATGAAATCAAATGGCAATTGTCTTTCTCCAACTGACTTATTTTGCTTGGCCTTATATTCTCTATCTCCACCCAAGTTGTTGCAAATGGCAGGATTTCATTCTTTTTTATGGCTGAATAGTATTTCATTATACACATACATGAATATATAAGAATGAATGAAAATAAATAAATATATAATCTCTTCTTTGTCCATTCATCTATCAGTGGATATGTGGGCTGCTTCCATAATTTAGCTATTGTAAATAATCCCACAATAAACATCAGGATGCATGCATCCCTTTGAATTAATGTTTTTGTATTTTTGGGGTAATACACAGTAGCACAATTACTGGATCTTGGGCAGTAATGAAATGTTATTGTCTTTGTCTTGTAAAACTTGTGCTAACTCTATTATAAAAGAAACCTCAGCTAGTTTTTAATTTGGAGGAACCCCCATGTTTTCCATAGTGGCAACCCCAGTCTGCACTCCCACAAACAATGCACTAGGGTTCCTTTTTCTCCACATCCTCACCAACACTTGTGGTTTCTTGTTTTTGATTTTACCCATTCTGAAACATATGAAGTGATATCTCATTGCAGCTTTGATGTGTATTTCTTTGGTGATAAGTGATGTAGGCATCTTTTCATGTATCTGTTGGCCTTCTGCATCTCTTCTTTGGAGAAATATCTGCTTATATCTTCTGCCCACTTTTTAATCCAATTATTTGGATTTTTTGGGTGTTGAATTGTATTAGTCTTTTATATATTTTGGATACTAACCCTTTTTCAGAGACGTCATTTACAAACATCTTCTCTGAATCCGTAGTTTGTCTTTACTTTTCTTCCATCCTAGTTTTGTTCTTCTGTTCTCTGCATTTCCAATGCAGTTCTCTTTTCACACAGCTATCCTTTTTTTTTCTTCCTCTTCTTAAATACTTCTACACACAATGGCCTAGATGCAAGCTATTGTGTGTGGTCTTTTCAGGTTTATCTCTCTATCGTTCTAGGATTAAATAGTCTCTCTGTCAAAAGCATATACATTTCCATTAGGATACTATCTTTGGGACAATGAAAAGGCTATTTTCTAAAAACTCAAATCTCTTTTTCAGAGGCTTTAAAGCATCCCAGCACATTAGTTGTAACATCTCATTGTTTATAATCCTTCTGGGTACACTATATAAATAATATGTATCTTCTTTACAATAGAGAATATTTAATGTATTTCCTTTTTATCAACTTTCTATTATACCAATTAACCTTTGTATTGAAACTGCAATATTTGCCTCCCTTTATTCCCTTTAATAATCTAAGAGTTCATAAAATCCCAATGGTCCTGTAAAACAGAATATTTGTATAAGCATTCTTGCAGAGAATTAAACTCACTGGGAAATGCTTTCTCTTTAAATGGCCTTTATAACTGTGGATGTAGCCATATGTGTACAGATTGCATAGGAACACACTCTATTATAATTTACTTGGATCTTTTTATACTGCCAAATGATCAGATGCAAAACTTTGTTTGACCCACTCCATCTCCTCCAGATCACATAAAATTGTTCATCATTTTATGAGCTTACTGGAAACAATGATATCAATTCCAGCTTCCTTTTACTTAATCAAGAGATTTACTCTTATTATATGGAATGATAGAGATTACCAAAGAATGGTATGTATCATAATAGTGAGCTTTTGAAGACTTTGTCAAATTGTTTGTGGTCTAGTAGATATTCCCCTCTCTCTATCATTTCTACATAGTCATCCAAAGCTAGGCACATCTCACCTCTGGGATAATGGCAATGACAAACAAACAAACAAGCAAGCCTCCGTTATGAAGACAAGTTTGCTCAGTAGTTCCCTGTGGCACCTGATTGACTTTATAGAAAGTGATCAAAATACTACCCAAATAACCCGTGAATAAAATATATATATATATATTTATATATTAAAATACACACACACACACACACACACACACCCTTCTACTGTCTTCTCTTTTTGCCAAGATAATTCCCCAGTATTTCTTTAGACTGAGAGCTCAGCTATTTACCCAGTTACAAAGTCCATCTTAAGAGCATAAGAATACCTTCCTAGGCAATCAAAATGATAGAAACTATTTGTATGTTTATATGCCTGGTGCACAAATTAATAAATACCACTACGTGTTGTATCACGATTAAGACAACTAAGAATCATAAGATTTATCAGTATTTTATATCATATCATATAATGTATCAGATATTTGAAATTTCTTGAATATTAATCTTACTAACGTTAGGGTCAGCAGATTCTTTCATGGCACAAAATTTTTCGTCCCAAAGGATATCCTAAAGTGACTATTCCATCCCAATTTGCCTGGAATTTCTCCAGTTTTAGCTATAGAAGTTCTGCACTCCAGGTCTATTAGTCTCCTCTTCCTGCCATAACAAAATACTACAGATTTCATGGCTTCAGTACCAGAAAAATAATTTTTTTTTCACATTTCTGGAGGCTGAGAAGTCCAAAATCAAGATTCTAGAAGGTCTAGTTTCCGACAAGTGCTCACTTCCCTTCCTGGGAAGAGAGGTTTGCAGAGGATTGCTTTCTCACTGCATATTCACATGGCCTTTCCTCTGAATGAAAGCAGAAAGAGATCTCTCTCTACTTCTTCTTATAAAGCCACCAATTCTTTCAGACTAGGGCCTCACCTTTACTACCTATTCAGCCTTAATTATCTCCTAAGGCCCTATTTCCAAATATAGTCATACTGGGAGTTAGGGTGTTTCAGTATATGAATTCTGATGACACAATTCACTCCATAACACTAGGAAACTCCTTAATTCCTCAATCCCAGGGAAACTGAGATGGTTGGTCATTAAATCATACTTTGCTAAACAAGATTAAACAGAAAATCCATTGATTTTAATTCTTATACATAATTTTCTTTTTTTTTTTTTAAAGATTTTATTTATTTATTTGACACAGAGAGAGAGATTACAAGTAGGCAGAGAGGCAGGCAGAGAGACAGCGAGAGGAGGAAGCAGGCTCCCTGCCGAGCAGAGAGCCCAATGCGGGCCTCAATCCCAGGACGCTGAGATCATGACCTGAGCCGAAAGCAGAGGCTTTAACCCACTGAGCCACCCAGGCGCCCCTTATACATAATTTTCAAAATTAATACCACTTTAGCCATAAATAAAATAGTTCTGTACAACTTATTTTATTTTCTTGGTCTAACTGATGTGTAAATTATTTAAAAACACAAAGGATATTTTACACATAGGGTAGAAGATACAGGACATCAGATTAAATCAGATTAAATGATCACTGACCACAGAGTAGATAATTACACCAGGATGTGTGAACCATTCCTCTCACCTCAATACTCTCCCTGTTCTGCACGGTACATTTTATAGATTCCACTGCCAGAGGAGTTGCAGCTGAGGTTTCTTTTATAATAGAGAGACAAGTTTTGCACAAGTTTTGCAAGACAAAGAGAATAAGATGTCATTATTGCCCCAGAAACTTATGGCCAATAACTTCCAGTGATCTGGAAAGCAACGACGTCTTTGTTTCATGCAGCTGGAATCATCAGGAGTTTCCTGGGATTCCTGTTTTCTAACCCCCTGCACAGCAGCAGCATCTTCTCTGACCTTCATTCCCATAAGCTTATCATTCCCTCTATTAGATATCCTTTTCTTTGAAATACCTAGTGATTTCTATAATGCTGAAGGAATTATAATTAATAAAATTATGTAAATTGGTTTCTGGAAATAATCCTGAAAAAAATTTAGTTTACTTATTTGATTTTTCTTTTCCTAATTAAACTTGTAAGAAAAAAAATGAGTTAATTCAGTGAGGTTGACTTTCAGATACTGGAACATTAATTGCTCTTCTCATACCACTTTACGGCCTCCCATACTTCCTAAAGGGAAGTAGAGACATAAAGTTATCTTATTTTTTTAATGAAGCTATAAATTTTAAAGAAAAAACGAAAGAATGATTTTCTTCATTGCATTCAATATACTATAATCACTTTTACTTTCTTAAACTTTAGATTTTATTTTCCAGTAAGGAAAAATAAACTAATTAAAAATCTTGATAAGAACCACACACACAAAACAATAACAGGTCTCTTCCATTTACTTCATCCCATCATCTTTTGAGAGATGAGATCTCTATCTAAATATCTTAGAAAATAAGGCCTAGCTATTTATGTGTGATGTCCATTTAAATCTCTTTCAATTCAATTTATTCTCACTGAAAAGAATCAAGAGAAAGACCCTCTCACATAACTTCACAAGGTCAGGGGTGCCTGGGTGGCTCCGTGGGTTAAAGCCTCTGCCTTCAGCTCAGGTCATGATCTCAGGGTCCTGGTATATAGCCTCGCAGAGCCTTGCATCAGGCTCCCTGCTCAGCGGGAAGCCTGCTTCCTCCTCTCTCTGCCTGCCTCTCTGCCTACTTGTAATCTCTCTCTGTCAAATAAATAAATAAAATCTTTAAAAAGAAAAATAAGTTCGGAAGGTCAGTCCACTGGAGTAGGTAGGTAATCTTCAACAGTATCTTTTTTCTGTTTGTTTATATGTAAGAAATGCTACCTTAGTTTCAAAAACAATTTTGAAATACTTCAATTATATCCTCGTTATCCTTCTATATCCACTCCCAACAGAAGGACTTTCTGTCCCAAATGAAGATTTTTTTTAAAGATAAAAACATTAGGGGCGCCTGGGTGGCTCAGTGGGTTAAAGCCTCTGCTTTCGGCTCAGGTCATGATCTCAGGGTCCTGGGATCGAGGCCCATATCGGGCTCTCTGCTCAGCAGGGAGCCTGCTTCCCCCTCTCTCTCTGCCTGCCTCTCTGCCTCCTTGTGATCTCTCTCCCTCTGTGAAATAAAAAAAAAAAAACAAAAAACAAAAAAAAAACATTAGGATAATGTGCTTGAATTGGGAAGCTCTTCTTAGATTTTCTTATCAGAGTCAAATCAATTCAGTCACTACTTAGTGTTGAATTATTTTATTTACTTATCATTAGTCACTTTGGCATTGTGTAGACATGTTTGCATGCTAATATGCTTAATTTAATTCAAGTAACTTCCTAGATTCCATAGCTGAAAAGCTTGCTGAAAGACTCTTCTCTGGTTATCAATATAGATTATGCCATTAGCTTTGTAATACAAGTAAATATATATCTCAATTTTCTTGTGATATTTTCAAATGTTACACCAAAGGTAAGATTAATATTCAAGATATAATTATAATTTAGTATCATATGCATATCTGTCTAGTAGTTCTCTGTAAGTTATTGTTTGCTTTGAAAAACACAAGTCAAAAATAACAATCAGAAAAACTAATTATGCTTTTGAAATGGAGCCAAAGAGAAGCTAGGCAATTTTATCCTACATCATTGAATATTTTGGCAAGGGCTTCACAAACATTCTTTGTGTGTACAATTACAGTTTAATTTCATGTTGTTGGCTTTCAGTTACCATTGCTAAATATGGGAATCAAAGATAGGCCAAGAAAGTTAATTCTCTATATGTCATTTATGTTTTACTCTGAAATTTACTATGTGACATTTTAATACATCACTTTCTTAATTTCATTTGCACAGACTAATATAATCAGGTTATGTGAAGCAGCCAGAATATTAATTTGAGTATATCCAATACCAGGTATTTAACAGCTAAGACAAGACTTAGTATGAGCTGCACTTGCATAAAATCACATGTTCATAGATATGCTATCCCATCCAAATTTAAGTATGTTATTTCACTGCTTGCTGGGGGGAATATATTTAGGTAACTAACACCAAATCACAGGATATAGCAGAAAGTCAGTTAAAACAGTCTTCATCCTGTATATAAATTATCTATATATTTCATGAGATTATAAATATCTGTTCCTTTATTTAAATGTAGAGAATTAGATTATGTACTGATTAGATTGCAAATACAGGAAAATACAAATATGATTCATGTGGTTTACTATTTAAATTTCCTTTATGTTTACCATCATCTCTCTAAGAAATAGATTGTTGTCATTGCTTAAAAGACAGAACACCAGCTGAATAATGAAACACACTTTGTAAAGCAATAAGGACTCTTGACAATAACTGATTGGTATGCCCTCATTGAAAGGCTACACATGTGCCTTTTCCAGATACCAAAGCTAATTAGTTAGAGTAGTCTATTTTCCCATGGAAACTATAAGATTCTAAAAGTTACTTCCTTATTTTTTTTTAATTTTTTGAGGGAAGAGCATAAGAGATATAGGGAGGAAAAATGTTTTATCTCTTACTATGTTTTCACAATTTTTCTCATTCATTTTTTAGGTCAGATTGATGTAGGAAAGACGTTCTAATTCAGAGCTAATGGCCAAGAAAGAATTCTTAAGACGTCTTCAAAGGTGTCTGCAAAAACACCTCTTTATTTATATATTAAAACATGGGGACAGAACCCGTGAGCAGAAAGAGCTGCACCGGGGTCATGAGGAGTAGCCGATTGTATACCTTCAAGTTGGGAGGGGGTTGGGGATAGCACGAGCCTCTAAGGTATTTTGGAAACAAGGTTTCCAGGATCTTGAGGGGGTCAGCTATTGTTAGGAAAAGGTCATTTATTACTCTTTAGTAAAAACTCAGTCATGAGAGCCTTCAGATGTATATAGGTGGGTCATACACTTGGGGGATGATTGCCAACATGAATCTTGGTGGGCAGAGATAAAGGGAGTTTCCAAAGGAATTTTTACATGTTGAGGTAGACTTCCAGGATCCTGGGGTTGGGGAGGGAGCTGGGACTGAGATTACCTTTGTCCTTAGTAGAGTGTCAATTTTGAGGCAGCTGAGCTCCAGCAGAATGTTACTCTGGCTGTTTCAAGGATGGGTCAATTGGCTATAGGAAGTAAGGAAATTTAATTTTTCTTTTGCCTTTGTTTCCCACATCAAGATCACCTGGAGAAATCACTTAACTCTTAGTTTGAATGTTAGATCAGCCAACACTACTCTTCCATTGCTAGAAACAAAACAGTCTTTACAACAATATTAATAGTAAAAAATAATCGCTAGCATGGATTGAGTACCTGCTAAAAAGCCAATCTTACTAACACATTTGCATGCATTATCTCTTTTTACTCTCTCAAAAATCCTGCCATCTAAGTGCCATCTCATTTCTATTTTACAGGTAAAGAAATTAGGTAATAGAAAGATTATTAGAGAAAGAAAGCAGAATTGCTGTTCATACAATGTCCACCATCAGAAGCTGAGCTCTAAAAGTCTGTACTAAGCAATGTCTTAAGAGTTTATTCATTATGGCTGTGATTTATCTCCCTTAAATAACTGTGTGTTTCCTTGCTATTCTTGAAAA
Source organism: Ailurus styani (assembly GCA_002007465.1). Classification (NCBI taxonomy): domain Eukaryota; kingdom Metazoa; phylum Chordata; class Mammalia; order Carnivora; family Ailuridae; genus Ailurus; species Ailurus styani. The sequence goes on along the minus strand of LNAC01000562.1, from coordinate 77,960 downwards.
AGTAGAAGTCAGGTACCACCAAGTAAAATAATATTTCTGATCAGCTTTAAAATTCTAGTAACTCCACAGCAAGAGAATAACTTTAAAAGGCAGACTTTGTGGAGAGAGGGAGTTCTAAATTCCAAATCTTCTATTTGACCAAGATATGCCTGACTAAATTTTTGATAGGCTTATCCCTGGCTAAAGGTCCCTAATGTCTCTTTATACAGCATTTACTTTAGAAAACTTGGAATTGTAAATTCTTTTTCTACTCCTTTGTGATGTAAATCTTATACTACCCAAGAAATGTCTTTCTCAAGGATCAGGAAGCCATCCCTTTGAAAGGTAATCATCAAGAAAAAGGTAGGATCCCAGTCTCCTGGGATCCCAGTCTCTTGCTGTGGAAGGGAGGAGTATAACTTCATTAAGCCACAATTAGAAAACACAGATGGCCTAGTCACATTGGCCAACCCCCCACCAACATCCACTACTACTTTCCCTTAGCTCAGCTCAGGGTCTCAAAAACTCATCCCAGGGTTTCAAAGTCCTTCCACCTTTTGTTTCAACTTAATTGAGTTCAATCTCTTTCCTCTATTATAATAGTCTTTAATAAAGTCCTCCTTGCTGTTTTGAGCAAGTGTCCAGTATGTATGTATACACTTTTCCCTTTATATACCAAGGACTAGGTCATGACGGCTCTAACTTATTAGTTTCTCTTCCATGTGGAGAAACAGAGCAGAGAATCTAAAAGAGGCTGGTGAGGTGAGAATTAAATCACACAGATCCTTGTCAACTTCATGTTAAGGGTGCTCGTTTGTATTCAAAGAGCAATAGGCATCCACTGAAGGTTTTTAAGTTTTGCATACAGGGTGAAGGGCAAAAAGATTTAACTATGACATAATATAATGTGCATGCTGAAAAAAAGTAAATTTAAGTAACAGATGTGTAGAGGCCGTTTTTAAGCAAGAGGTTTGCACAATGGAAACATGAGCAAAGCAAAAGGGCCCACAGTGACCACAGAGCTGAATGCAAACGGCTCACTAATTGACCCACTTTGAGATAGCCAGAGGCCCCAACTCACCCATTACAACCAGGCACAGTTCTAAAATTACTAAAAAGGGAAAATTCCAGGGCACCTGGGTGGCTCAGTGGGTTAAAGCCTCTGCCTTCAGCTCAGGTCATGATCTCAGGATCCTGGGATCGAGGCCCGCATTGGGCTCCCTGCTCGGAGGGAAGTCTGCTTCCTCCTCTCTCTCTGCCTGCCTCTCTGCCTGCTAGTGATCTCTCTATCTGTAAAATAAATAAATAAAATCTTTAAAAAAAAAAAAGGGAAAATTCCATACATCCCCATGCTTCCTCACTCCACCCTATAACTGTCACCCTCACCACCTACTGCCTTGTTGCACATAGTCTCTCCTCTGCAGACTTGCCCACCACTCCCTTGGGGTGTATTCACTAAACTTCTATCTCTTTTGTTCCACCTTGGGTAAATTCTTTCACCAACCACAATGCCAGCCCCCATCGGTTGGAGTGCCCCATATTTTTCCCTCTTGCCCTTCAGTCAACGGTAATCTGGCGGGTTACCCCTGGGGATCTGGATCTTCACCAAGAAGTAACTTCGGTCAGAAGTCATCAGTTCTTCAAGGAATACTAGAGTTGGTCCACCAAGGGAAAGTCCCAAGAAATTCTAGAAGAATCTGGGGAGAGACCTAGGCTGACAGAGGGTGCACCAAACACAGGGCTCAAGACTGTTGCCTTAAAGCAGCCTCTACAAGATGGTATAAGGGGCCCAGAGTTGTTTAAGTGAGTTTGTAGGTTATTAGATTAACCAACTGGAGAAGACTGTAGATCGAAATAGGTAAGAATTATAAGTATATAGTATATATGTAGAAGGTAATGCTCGGGAGCGGATGATGAGATTGAATAAGGTATGAGGGAAAACAGGCAAAAAAATTCTTTTGAAATACAGTCTTTGTTCTTGGCACATATTCATTTAGTATCTCCAATCCTGCATATTCTATATAAATGTAGATGACTGATAAGTGATAGTCAATATTCCAAAAGCACTGCATATAAATAAAAAGAGCAAAACTGATTTCTAAAAGTGATAGACAGCTAACATTTAACAAATTTCATGTTAAAATTTGATTTTCCTAATTTCTTAATAGATAAAATTTAACTAAATAGAATGATGATTCCAATTTACCATGAACAATTTTTTAAGTTTCTATAATAAATTTTAAAGTTGCTTTTAATATTCTGAAAAGCCTTACAAAATATGAATCTTCTACCATTGTCACAATTGCTATTTCCCTACAGATATGCATATTGATTTAATATTCAGAGGCACAAGTTACTATGAAAAATAAACCAAAATGGATGATGAGATTATTTGTTGTTTGATGAATGGAGTATATGCTATCTAAATCAGAGGAAAAATACTAAGACCAAAAATACCAATGCACACTATTCATACTATACAATAATAAAAATTTCAATGCGCTTAATATATTTTAAATATGAAGGCTGTGACTCCCCTATGCTTTTTCTTTCATTGAATTTTATCATAAATAACCTTTCACAATTTCCAAGAAAGGATCTAAAATTTAAAAATATAATTGTGAGAAATTAAGAAAGGTCATTATTATTTATAAGAGGAAGATTAAATACCCCTCAAAAGTCATTTAGTGTTCCTTTTGATATGAAATAACATGACCATTGTCCTACAAATGACCCATGTATATAAACCAATAGAGAAGCTATCCTTCCCAGAGTTCTATGAGGAAACTGCATTTACAACTGTATATAACACAGAAAATTTTAAAATTGAATAAAATCAGTATTTAAAACCTTTATACAATATGGCTTCACTCACACCCACTCTTAGTTTTTAATCTCTGCATAGGTTTCATTCAGCAAAACATTTCTGAATGTTTCCCATTTAAACTTAGTTTCAATAATTCTAAAACACACTCACAATCTTTCCTCCCTGCATACATTATCAGTGTTCATGAAATCACCTTGCTCCTAGTAGTTAGGTTTTAAAATCATTGATTCTCTTGAATCTCCACTCTTTAATATTTTATCAATCCCAAAGTACTGTTGATTTTTCTTTTTCACAATATTATTCACCTCCATTTTTCCTTTCCCTTCCCAAAGGCAGCATATTAAATAAAACATGTCTAGGTTCAAATTACTGACTGATGGCCTACTATTATCTATTAGCCACAAAGAACAAAGATTAAGAGCTGGCTACTTCTTTCAGGGAATTCATCTTCTGGATTTCAACATGGACGATCTGTCATCTGGGGAATTGGTATACAGACTGATTTGCTACTGGTTAGGTCTTTCCTTCAAAATGATTTGGATTCTTGTAGAAAAAGTACATAACCATTTCCACCTAGAAGGATTAAGAAGACAAAAAGGAGGGGAAGAAAGAAGACAGAATGTATGCACTGCTAAGGGAGACATAAAACAAGAGACAACAGGAGGAAACAAACAATGAGAAAGGGAACAACAACAACAACAAAAAAGAGTCAGAGCTGCCCACTGGAGTCTCTAAAAGCTCCCTGAAGTAAACTCAACAGAAAAGTAAAATGGCTTTAGAAACAACAATTAATTCAACAAAGAAATTAAGTGGACCATTATAGGAAATTCCAGCAAAAAGTAACATACGACAAGAGACTGCTGGACAACTAGACATCTAGTCACATCTTTCTAATAAACTCTTTGTCAGTTCTTCATGTAAAAAGGAAATATAGGTTTATGAAAACTACAAAGGCTAAGATATTTGAGATTTCAGAGGTGTAGTAAATTATGAGATATGAACACTATGAATATTTAATTCAAAAGATTAACCAGTGATTTAATCTTAACCAAATAATGTATACACTGAATTATGTTTATTTTTAATTAAATCTTCATTTAAGATCGATATCTAATGTTGATTTATGCCCACTATTACCACGGATTGGCTAGAAAAAAGATAAACAGATAGTCATATATGTAATCTAAGTGTTGGTAACATTCTAAGAAATTATAGAGTTAATAAAGTTTGAACAAATATCTGTCTCATCCACATATTTCCACAGAAATTCTTAAATGTTTTTAAAATTTCATGATCATTGCCTTACCTTTATGCTATAGATCCAATTATACTGGAATAAATCTCTTTTTTTAGTATAACAAGGTAATTGATCCTACTGAAGCAAGGAATGTCAATTGCTATATGGGCTTCTTTCTTCCCCTAAATTTTAGTATTTTCTTTCATAATAACTAGCATATGCTTCATATGTAATTCATGCCAGATTCATAGAGGTAGAGAGTGTGGTCTACCTGAAGTCTTTTCCCTTGGATATGCCAAGAGTGGAATACAAGGATCCCACTGTGACTTTTTTCAAAAAACACTTTAAAAAAAAACACTTTTTTTAAAAAAGATTTTATTTATTTATTTGACAACNATGCCAAGAGTGGAATACAAGGATCCCACTGTGACTTTTTTCAAAAAACACTTTAAAAAAAACACTTTTTTTTAAAGATTTTATTTATTTATTTGACAACAGAGAGAGAGAGAGAGAGAGAGAGACAGTGAGAAAGGGAACACAAGCAGGGGGATCAGGAGAAGGAAAAGCAGGCTTCCCGCCAAGCAGGGAGCCTGATGTGGTGCTTGATCCCAGGATCCTGAGATCATGATATGAGCAGAAGGCAGACGCTTAATGACTGAGCCACCCAGGTGCCCCAACAGAACCCTTCTCCTACACTCTTATTTTAGATATTTTTTAGAATTTTTACTTTTTCCACTATCTCATCCTTTTATAAGAAGTACTAAAGAGCTGGTGCAAACTTTCATTACTCAAAATATTACAAAATACACTTTCCGTAATTCCCTGAAAATCTCTTGATAAGGATTCACTTAAACAAAAAATAAAAATAAAAATGAAATAGGGGCACCTGGATGGCTCAGTCAGTTAAGCATCGATTCTTGGTTTTGGCTGGGTTATCATTCCAGGGTCATAAGATAAAGCCCCATGTGGGGCTCCACACTCAGCACACACAGTCTTCCTAAGAATTTCTATCCCTCTCCCTCTGCCCCTCCCCCTGCTTGCTCTCTCTCAAATAAATAATTTTTTAAAAATGAAATAAACCCCTCATTGTGACTTTCAGTTTTATACCTAAGAGAGAGTTTTAATATTTCTTAAAAATAAAAAAATTTAAGACTATAATTCATTCAAGCTCTTCAATATAAAATCCTTATTCAGCTACATCTGTCTTGCATTGTATGCTCTTTTCAGCCTATAACTGTGTAATAGGAGAAGGTGATTTGGTTCCCTTGAGGCCCCTTTCATAAGCTAAAATATATTTTTCTGCATTTAGAATTTCTTTCTAGCAGGTATTCTATAACCCTAAATATATGCCTCACACAGTAGCCACATCTGTTCCACCACAGGTGATATGGGCAAAGCTTCCACAGAATTGCTCAAACATTCAATAAAGCAGTTAGGCAGATGTCTTTGAGTTTCTCTGGTACACAGTTTTGTTGGATTTCATGCTGATTATGCAACAGACAACTGCTAAAAGTGTGCAATGGTGAAATATTATTGACTATATTTTGAAAAGCTGAATTTAAATTTCAAATCCTAATTGTACAGCTGCTTACACAATGTGCCTAAAGGAGACTAAAAGTTGAATGATTAACTCTGGTGAGATGCCTGGAAGAAAAGCAAGTACATAAAACTCTTAGCACCTACACATTATTAGGTGTGTTAGTCCTTTTATAATGTAGCTTCACTCTCAACCAATGTTATCATTAAAGAATGGTGCAACTTGATAGCTAATGTTGGTCTATTTTAATAGCTAGGATAAAAGCAAGATAAAGTAGGTCATTAAAGTATATATCTATCTCCACGCCCCAAGCTATTCTGATAATGGTTAACAGAACCTGTGACTCCCCTTATACACTATGTTGACCTAAGCATAGAGGTAAACTGAGGCAAACTCAAAAAGATGAGTTTATTTGGGAATAGCAGAGGAATTGCAATTCGGGATAAGCAAACTGTAGCAAACCACAGGTGACTCTGTTGAGGGTTTGGGGTAGGTTATATTTACGGGAAGGAAATATAAACAGGGTAGGGTTCAGTTAGAGTCAGTTAAAATAAAAAGCAAATGGAGACCAGCCTTAAAAACTTCCTTAACAGGTAGAATCAGTACAGTCACACAAACAAAGCTCAATTTCACCCAATTTGTGGAACCAATGCAACTGGGGTCATCTCCCATTCCCACCTCTGGCAAAACTTCCTAAGGCCGATACCTCTGATCTACCTCCCATCATCCAAGAAAATTCCAACACCATCAGTTTTCTGTGGGATATCAGCCTTAGTCCTTAAGTTTTGCCTTCCTGAGGGCCCATGCATGAGATTCACCATTGTATATCCTCTAGTTCCATTTTACATTGAAATTCTTTTACAGCTGTAAAAGCTTGGGTAATCAGTTAGGTGAGGAGTGTAATATTCTATTAGTCTGAGTTATTCCATATTTAACTGAACAGATGAATGGTGTGGCATTGATATCAACATATTTTTAGTAATATTGGACATATTAATACAACCTTACTTTGAAAGGTTTAAAACTGTGCTGTATTTTTAAAGGTAAGAGAAAATGGTCTTAAGGATTTAGATTTTTTGAAGTGATTGCCTATTATGCCCTTTTTTCCCCTCTGAGGTGTGCTTCTCTAACTTTACAGAAATGATGGAAAAATTCTTCCTTCTTCTTTTTCATCTTGATGCAAATATTGTAGATTGAAAACACTCTCTTACAAAATTACAGAGCTGCCCTACAATCTCTTTCCTTCTGATCCGTTGGTACTAATGATATGCAAGTCAAGAATTCTACTTTTTATTCACTCAAAATTCGTTATTTTCTCCTTGAACATTCAATACATAAAAAAACAAAAACAAAATCTTAACAAAGAAACAATCATTAAGTATTATGTCCATTAATTCATTTAATAAATATGTATTAAGTACATATGCTTTGTTACTCTAGGAACTAAGTTACTACTCTAGGAACTAAGTTACTACTCTAGGAACTAAGACTACAAAAGAAAAAAATCCACTTTTTCCGTGGAACTTACACTGTAGTGAGAGATGATGGATTAAAAANGTGCTTTGGTGAGGGCTGTGAAAGATGTAAGCCTGATGATTCACAGACCTGTACCCCTTGGGCAAATAATAAAAATAAAATAAAAAAATATATATATACAAAGAGATATATAAATTATGTGTGTATATATATGATTATATTATGAATTACATTTAAATAAATAAATATAATTCTATATTATAAATATATAAATAACATGGTAGGTGACAGTGAATGCAATGTAGAAAAATATAGAAGGAAACAGAAGGCATGTCAGGATTTGGGAGTTGAAAAAAATAATTTTACTTTGGAGTCAAAAACTTGTGTAAAAATAATTTTGAATAAGAGAATAATGCCTTGCGGCACCTGGGTGACACAGTGGGTTAAGCCTTTGCCTTCTGCTCAGGTCATGGTCTCAGGGTCCTGGGATCGCCCCACACTGGGCTCTCTGCTCAGCGGAGAGCCTGCTTCCCCCTCTCTCTCTGCCTGCCTCTCTGCCTACTTGTGATCTCTCTCTGTCAAATAAATAAATAAAATCTTAAAAAAAAAAAAGAGAGAGAATAATGCCTCTAGGCAGTTTTGCTGTGTGTATACATACATTCATATATATATGAATATGAATTTATAAATGTAATTCCTCCAAGCTTTATTCAGTACAAATATGTTAACAACATTGCTCTTCTATTTCTAGGGNGTGTGTATACATACATTCATATATATATGAATATGAATTTATAAATGTAATTCCTCCAAGCTCTATTCAGTACAAATATGTTAACAACATTGCTCTTCTATTTCTAGGGAAATGTTTAAAAGTACAAATAGATACTGTAGATAGAATTTGACTTCTTTTAAGCAATCTAGAAATTTGGGAGCCAGATTTAGAAGAAATCTGACTGGTTACTGATTATTTTAGATAGCTGAAAAGTGAACTCAGAATTTCTGAACTAGATCCAATCTGAAAGCAAATAATCAATCAAATGTTAAGGGACTAGGTCTATAAACAAATCCAGGGAAGGTGTGAAACAGGCGAGAGCTCCAGAGTGGGGGCTTCTTTTATGTCACATCTACTTCAAGGTCAGGCTACTGGCTAGTAAGGGACAATGTAGGTAGGAACATCAAAAATGGAAGATTATCAGGGCTTCTGTGTAATAGCTGTAAAGTATTCCAAAGCAGTGTCCTAGGATCACCCTGGAACTGAGTGAGGTGCAACAAATAGACGTGTTCCTTGAACTGCCATCTTGGTCCAATCTAGGCAATTACCCTTCTATATTTTTTGCTCATTTATGTTATATTGTCTTGAAGTATATTTGTTAACATTACAAAATTATATGTATAAAGATTTTAAAAGTCAAAAGAATATGTAGTCAATCAAGTATAATTTTCAGATACATAAAATATGATATAATCAGAACTTCTATAGAAATAGCTTTTCTAAATATTCTTACAATGAAAAATATATTTCAATCTTACTTTTTATCTAGTGACAGGTTATATTCTGGAAAAATTCATAAGAGGATCTAAAATTTTATTTCCATAATAAACTAAATTGATACCAATTTTATGAATATTTTTATACTTTTCCATAAAATGAACAAAATTTTAGTGTTTGTAATAACACTTGACACTTCAAGTTCAAAGTCTAACATGATGTATTCTAAAATCAAAATACTTTATCTTTTTTAAGTGAAAAAGCAGGTTACAAAGAGAATGCAAATATAATCATATTTTTAGTATACACATATAACACATTTACATGTTTATATGTACATAAAAAGATATAGAAGTATATGTATTAATGGACTAGCAGTTATTTCCCTTAGCAAATAAAATTATGAATATTTTAAGATGATATTTTATTCTTTTTTATAACAAATATTTTTATATAAGAAAATAAATGATGGTAAGGAAAAGGAAATGTGGGTAATCCACTTTATAACAAAGGTATAAGGTGTTACCGTATTTTTTTCTCTCAAGTTTTCATTTAAATTTCAGTTAACATACAGTGTAATATTAGTTTCAGGGGTAGAATTTAATGATTCCTCATTTACATAAAACACCCAGTGCTCATCACAGCAAATGGCCTCCTTAACCCAACACCCATTTCACCCATCATCCAGCCCACCGCCCCCACAATGATCCCCAATATGTTCTCTATAGTTATGAGTCTGTTCCTAGTTTCCCTCATTTTTTAATATGTTTATCTGTTTTGTTTCTTAACTTCTACATATGAGTGAAATCATACAGTATTTGTCTTTCTCTGACTTATTTTACTGGCATAATACAATCTAACTCCATCTATGACTCTATAAATGGCAAGCTTTCATTCTTTTTTATGACTAATATTCCATTGTATATAGATACCACCTCTTCTTTATCCATTCATCACTTGATGGACATTTTGGTTCTTTACATATTTGGGTATTGTTGATAATGCTGCTATAAACATCCGAGTGCATGTATCTCTTCAAATCAACACTTTCGTATCCTTCGGATAAATACTTAGTAGTGCAAATGTTGGTTTATAGGGTAGTTCTATTTTTAATTTTTTGAGGAAACCCCATACTGTTTTCCACAGTGGCTACACCAGTTTGCATTCCCACCAACAGAGCAAAAGGGTTCCCCTCTCTCTGCATCCTTGCCAACACCTGTTCTTTAATGTGTTGTTAATTTTAGTCATTCTAACTACTGTGAGGTGATATTGCAGTTTTGATTTGTATTTCCCTGGTGATGAGTGATGTTGAGCATCTTTTCATGTGTCTGTTAATCTTCTGTCTCTCTCCTTTGGAAAAATGTCTATTTGTGTCTTCTGCCCATTTCCCAACTGGAGTATTTGTTTTGGGGTTATGAGTTTGATAAGTTCTTTATAGATTCTGGATACTAGTCCTTTATCAGATATGTCATCTATAAATATCTTCTCCCATTCCACCAGGTGCCTTTTAGTTTTATGGATTGTTTCCTTTGCTGTGCAGAAGTTTTTATCTGATGAAGTCCCAATAGTTCATTTTTGCTTTTGTTTCCCTTGCCTCAAGAGACATATTTAGTAAGAAGTTGCTACAGTCTAGGTCAAAAAGGTTATTGCTTGTGTTCTCCTCTAGGATTTTAATGGTTTCCTACATATAGATCTTTCATCCATTTTGAATTTATTTTTGAGTATGGTGTAAGAAAGTGGTCTAGTTTCATTTTTCTGCATGTTGCTGTCCAGTTTTCCCAACACCATTTGTTGAAGAGACTGTCTTTTTTCCATTGAATATTCTTTCCCGCTTTGTTGAAGATTAGTTAACCATTTCTATTTATTGGAACAGTTTAAGAACAGGTATAGCTCTTTACATGTTTGGAATTCCCCTGGAAAGCCATCTGGGAGAGTTTTGATTACTGACACAATTTCTTTGCTGGTTATCAGTTTGTTCAAGTTTTCTATTTCTTCTTATTTCAGTTTCAGTAGTTTGTATGTTTCTAGGAATTTGTCCATTTCTTCCATATTACCCAATTTGTTGGCATATTATTTTTCATAATATTCTCTTTAATTATTTGTATTTTTGCGGTCTTGTGATTTTTCCTGTCTCATGCATGATTTTATTGATTTGGGTCCTTTCATTTTTCTTTTTGATAAGTCTGGCGAGGGGTTTATCAATTTTATTAATTATTTCAAAGAATCAGCTCCTGGTTACATTGATCTGTTCTAGTGTTTTTTAGTTTCTATATCATTTATTTCTGCTCTAATCTTTATTATTTCTTCTTTCACTGTCTTCTTTCACTGGCTTTAGGCTTCATGTGTCATTGTCCAGCTCCTTTATGAATAAGGTTAGGTTGTGTATTTGTGATTTTTTTTCCTCTTGAGGTAGGCCTGCATTGCTATGTACTTCCCTCTTATGACCATTTTTGCTGCATTCAATTTGCATTGGACCATTGTGTTCTCATTTTCATGTTTCCATATACTTTTTTAAAAATTTCTTCTTTAATTTCCTAGTTAACCCATTCCTTGTTTAGTAGCATGTTCATTAACCTCCATGTATTTGTGGTCTTCCCAAGATTTTTCTGGTGGTTAACTTAAGTTTCACAACATTGTGGTCAGAAAAGCTCAGTCTTTTTGTACTTGTAGAGGCCTGATTTGTGACCTAGTATTTGATGTATTCTGGTGAATATCCAATGTGCACTTGAAAAGAATGTGTATTCTACTGCTTCAGGGTGAAATGTAATGAATATATCAGTTAAGTCCATCTGGTTCAGTATGTCATTTAAAGCCATTGTTTCCCTGTTGATTTTCTGCTTAGATGATCTGTCCATTATGTTAAGTGGGGTGTGAAAGTCCCCTACTATGATTGTATTACTATCAATGAGTTCCTTTATATTTGTTATTAACTGTTTGACATAATTGGGAGCTCCCAAGTTGGGAGCATAAATATTTACAAGTGTTAGATCTTGTTGGAAGTTCCCTTTATTATGATATAGTGCCCTTCTTGATCTCCTGTTACAGTCTCTGGTTTAAAATCTAGTTTGTCTGATATAAGTATGGCTGCTCTGTCTTTCTTTTGATATCCACTTGCACGATAAATCATTCTCCATCACCTCACTTTCAATCTGATGTGTCTTTAGGTCTAAAATGAGTTTCTTGTAGGCAGCATATACATGGGCTTTTTTTTTTTAATATCCATTCATACACCCTATGTCTTTTGATTGGAGAATTCAGTACATTTACATTCAGAGTAATTATTGATAAATATGATTTCAGTGGCATTTCATTACTTATTTTGTCTTTGTTTCTGGAGATTTTCTCTGTTTCTTTCTAGTCTTTGTCACTTTTGGTCTTTCCTTCCCACTCAGAGTCCCCTTCAAATATTTCTGTCAGGGCTGGTTTAGTGACTATGAACCCCTTTAGGTTTTGTTTGTCTGGAATACTCTCCATCTCTCCTATTCTGAATGAAAGTCTTGCTGGATAGAGTATTCTTGGCTGCAGATTTTTCCTATTCATCATGTTGAATATATAATGTTACTCCCTTTTGGCTTGTCAAGTTTATGTGGAGAAATGTCCAGCTAGCCTTATGGGTTTTACCCTGTAAGTTAGGGATATCTTTTGTCTTGCTGTTTGTGGGATTTTTCTTTACCTCTATATTTTGCAAATTTAATTGCAATACATTTTGGTGTTGGCCTGCTTTTGTTGATTTTGATGGAAATTCTCTGTGCCTCCTGGATTTGGATGTCTGTTTCCTTCCACAGATCAGAGAAGTTTTCAGCTATTATTTCCTCAAATGAACCTTCTGCCTCCTTTTCTCCTTCTTCTGGGACTTCTATGATACAAATGTTATCAGGTTTCATGGAATCACCAAATATTCTAAGTCTATTCCCATGATCTATCATTCTCTCTTTTGTTTAGCTTCATTATTTTCCATAACTCTATCTTCTGTATGAACTTCTGTTCCTTTGATTCTTCCATCCTTGTGGTCATTACTTCTAGTCCATTCTGAATCTCAGTTATTACATTTTTCATTTCTGCCTGATTGGTTATTAGTTCTTTTATCTCTGTGGTTAAGGTTCTCCCTGGTGTCTTCTATTCTTTTCTCAAGCTCAGTGAGTAGCCTTATGATTATTGCTTTAAGTTCTACATGAGGCATATTACTTTTATCTCTGTTGATTAGATCTCTAGCTGTGACAGGAAAGGGTTCATTCATTGCTATGAATTCCTCCATCCTGGCATTTTGTCTAGGTCTCTGTCTTTTGTTAGAAAATCCTGTTATGCTTCCTGCTTCTGAGAGTAATTGCTTTATGAAGAAGAGGTCATATTATGTCCAGGGCCTGGAGCTTCAGGGAAGTGTCTCTGGTATGTGCTGCATGCACTCTGCTGCTGTGTTTTGGCTGCTCTATACTTCAGGTCAGTATCTACAGAGTTTTTCCTTATTTACAGTGGGCAGTGTCTGTACCTTGGCCAGAGTTTGGTGAGTTTTAACTAGGTGTGCTCTGGTCTGCTTGTTAAATAAGACTTAATGCTATTTCCACTAGGACTGAAACTTTGCAGAAACCTATGGCCAGTAGATGTGGTGTGTGTGGGCATTCATGATGGTCTTCTAGGGAAGAGGCCTACTGGTCCTTAGGCACACTTGCCCAAGAAAAGCAGTACCAGTAGGGCACGGGGGGGGGGGGGCAGGATTTGGTGTAAATAAGCAGTTTAGGCAGCCAGTGTTGGCACTATGCTGTTTACTGAAGTTGATTTGTGCTGAGGGGCAAAGGAGGGAAATTGTGCCAACCAGCTCCTTTGTCCCCAGAGAGGGGAGTCCATGCTTACTGCTCTCAGGTAAGCCCTTTCAGAAGAGTGAATACTTTCCCTTCATATATCCTAGGCATTTTTCAGATTACTGTTTTCATACCATATGCCTGGGTTACTTGCCTGCCTTGAGCAGCATGGTGCACTCTGGGCTCTACCCCAAGCTTGCAAACTTTTAAAACTCCAAACTTTAGGGGCCTGATGTGGTGGGGACTTGTGCTGGTCTTCTTAGAAAGGGTGTCACCATGTTGAACTGATGAAGGTTTGGCCCAGGAGGGCAGTCACACCAGATTTTAGGGGCATGGGACTTGAAATGAAGCAGGCTAAACAGCCAGTGTCCCAGTTAGTCACCCTCGGCAGGTATCTCTGCATGCATGTTGAGGGACAGGGGAGTGAAATGGCATCCACCAGTTCTTTTGTCCCCAGGGAGGCAATACCTCCTCTCATAGATGCACAAACTGTCTCTCCCCATGCCCCTTAGGAGATCCTCAGATTGCACAGTCAGCCCAGGGTTGTTTGCCTGCCCTCTCTCCAGGAGGAGGGCAGTGCCTTCAGGTCTCTATCCCAGCCAAGCCTGGTGACCTCTAACACTTGAGTCTTTGAGCCCCACTGACTGCAAAATCTCAAGAAAATCAGGCCCTCTCATTTTCCCAGCCAATGGTTTTGGGGGATGTGTTCTTGTGCATATCCCCTGTGCTGAACTCTCTCTTACCTTTCTCCACAGCCACCCTCCCCTCAGCAGGACGTGCAATCTGTTTCTCCCCAAACCACATCTCTGTACTTCCTCCCTTCTTCAGTGTGGCCTCTTCTCTCCCTCTAGTCCTGCAGTTTGTTCTATCAGTCCTCAGGTCAATTTTTTTGGTTATTCAGAATGATTTGATAGTTGTCTACCTGTGACTGAGAAATGAAGCAAGCCTAGCATCCTCCTACTATGCCACCACCTCAGCTCCTTAAGGTATTACCACTTTTAATTCACCATGAGATATGATTGTATGTTTATTTATTAAGTGGCCTATATGACATGATGGATGCACTAGGGTTGGGTTTGTATCCTGACAGCATTAATATGCTTTCATTGCTCCCATTACAGAAAAAAAAAAAAATATATATATATATATACATACACACACATATATATATACATACATATAATACATATATATATAATTTATTTTCTCTATACCAACTAGTTTCCATTTCTCCTACCACGTATCATTTTAGTTTCTTCTCAAAAGTCTAATAGAATCTTCATTTTCATGTTGTCTTTAATAGTTTCAGGACTGTCATAACAACACTTTTGTTCCCAACAACTTGTAAAATTCATCAGATATTTAAATAGGTTAACTGTTGAAAAACAATAACCTCCTAAGACCCTGAATGATAAAAGCATTAAAATAACTAACTCACTCCTGATATGCCTCTTCCTTTCTGAACATTTTGTCTCACCACAGCAGAGAGATTAAACTAAACAATTCCTCCTTTGAAATTTCATCTTTTAATACTTACATATTCTTGCTAAAAAAAACCCAACTTGATAGGGTATTGACAGAGCTATAATCTGAGCTATTTTTAAAAGATTGTTCAGAAAATTTAATTTACTAAAACAACTTTTGCTACAGTGGAATCCTATATGCTTCAAGTAACTTAGATGTGGCTCAAAAAAACTTGGAGCTTGCCATGATTTCATTTCCAAAGACTAGTGACTTTAATATTAAGGAATAATATGAATCCTTCTAATGTCCAGTAAATTGGCTATTCAGGAAAATGCTTATTTTCACATTGTTAACAAAACAAAATTCTGGTAAAAAGAAAAAAAATTTTATACTATCTGAAATGGCTCTGAATATGCATCCTCGTTAGTAAACTAAAAAGGGGATCCTCAAGAGGATAAAATGTCTGCTTATATCAGAGAGGCACAATTTATCACAATAGAAGACAAGTTTCCAAGAGTGCTTCAAGTGAATGACAGTTTCATATTGTTGCATTCTTAACAAATGAAATCACTCCAAATAACTCAACTGTTGTGTAAACATGATATATTCACTCACTGAAGATGTTTTATCACTTCTATGTACAAAGCAGAACTGAAGCAGACAGCTTGAAATTAAGGTCAGAGTTGGATCTGAAACTGGCACATGATAATAATTGAATAGCATATATATAAGATTCTTTTTTCTAACTTTTTGGGAGAGAAAATTTTCATTCTTATAGGCTTTATTTTTTATTCTTTTGGAAGGCTTAAATTGATACTATATGCAAAGTGATATAAGATATAAATTAATCTTAGTATACCATTATTCCAAATAAGCCCTTTCAAAGTTAGGTAATCATGTAACTCTTAAGTTTGCAACAACCATACAGAAAATCAGTTGCTACAGTACAATATGATTCACTCAATTAGATGATAAAATATGATTTATATGTTGTCAATTAGGTAAGCAGAAATTTGTGGAACTCTTGTCCCAGAAGGAAAATATTTCTACAAATCATATCTATTTCTATGCAACCAGTTAGGAAAGAAAATGGGAAGTTCAAAATATTACTCAAAATGTGCAATGTTCTATAAGATTATGTCTTTGTACGTAATTATTCTATACATTTTTTATTGGCATATTATATCCTCCTCTATTTGACAACAGGATTTTTAAACAAGTTTAAAATTACATTTGTATTAAAAATATATGGAATAGTTATTTTCTTTATTTGAAATGTTCAAGAAAACTTTATTTTTCATTTTCATTATGTTAAAAATATAATTCTGCTTACATATTCAAAAGTCAAGCCTATCTATATTCAAATAAAAATTTACCCATTGAATAGGGGTAATATGTCCAGATGAATGACAGAATATAAGAATTTATTCATGTATTAATATAACAAATCTGCTAAGAAAAATATAAATCAATGTTGCCTTTCATTATTTTACATTATACATTTTTCTTTACAAGGAATTCTAAGTAGTACAAATTTTTTTAAAGATTTATTTATTTATTTATTTGACAGAGAGAGGGAGAGAGAGAGAGAGATCACAAGTAGGCTGAGAGGCAGGCAGAGAGAGAGGAGGAGGCAGGCTCCCCTCTGAGCATGGAGCCTGATGGGGCCTCGATCCCAGGACCCCGAGATCATGACCCGAGCCGAAGGCAGAGGCTTTAACCCACTGAGCCACCCAGGTGCCCTAAGTAGTACAAAATTTTATAACATATTTTATAAGTTCTATCAAAATGTTTCAAGTATATTTCAAATATATCTATCATATTAGTCACAGAGAAATTGAATTTGCCTTGAATTTATCTCAAAAATATCTATATGCCCACAGAAAAAGTAGAATGGCCTCCAATTTATCTCTAAGCTGTTTATTTATAATTGAAATGTGACCATTATAATACCTCCATTATATCACATTAACACCACTAGTTTGTTACCTAACTTTTGGTTTTCCTAAAGTTACAAAATGACTTCCTGGGGAGGGGGGGTGAGTAAGGATCTATGTTTTGACTCATATACTGAAGCAATATTCAATCAAAAGCTGATTAATAAAAGGATAAATTTCAACTTATATAATTAATCTAATGAATTTTCATTGATAACCTACTTGTGACTTGGGTATAGAGCTAATTCAGAATATATAATATTTTGGCAGTCACACTGACTGCAGGGGGGCCAAATGTGGCCTGAAAACACAGTAATTGGCAATACCACAATCTTGTACTTTTTACGCATCCTGCCCTCAATGTAGTTACATATTTTCTTTACACAGTTGGCCTTGACAGCATTTGAATTTGGGATACTTGCACCAGAATCTGGGGCTATAACAGTGATTAAGACACATGTAGGCCCTCAAGGATTTACAGTCTAGTAAAGGTGACACAAACAATAGCTGGTAAGATGAGAGAAGCAAGGATATGGTGCTTTGGGACCACGGAGCATAAGCAACTAACCCAACCACAGAGGATCTGGAACATCTTCACTCTGGGTGAGGGACATCTGGGGTAAATATATATCAGGACTTGCTCTCATCCATGGGGAATGAGGGGGAAAAAATCTAAGCGGAGGGACAGAATATAAAAGCCTTGAAAAAACACATGGCAAGTATGGAGAAATGCATGCAATTCAGTGTGATGTAAGAAGAAAGGGCTTAGAGAACAAATACCTTAAGAGAATGGTCCATTAGCCATTCAGTTCACAAGGAATTTTGACTTTAGCTTGAGAAATCAGTAATGGAATAGTCAGGAATGGGAATGGGATATGGTAATGTATATTGAAGGAGCTGATGTAGGAGTCCATGCTTTAGCAAGAGCGTCTTGACAAGAGGTGAAGAATATAGTCCAAGAAACAAGACAAGAATGAAAGAGAGAAATTAGCAAGTTCTTAAGTGTTGCACGCAGGAGATGATTTGGACTTTAATAAAGATAATGACAAGCTGAACAAATTGGAAAGGGTCAAGAAATATAAAGTAGATAAGCTCAAGAAGACTTGGTGATTAACTTTGTATGTGATGGTAAGGGAGAGGCAGAAATTTAGGACTAGATTCAAAATTGTGGCTTGGAATATTCATAATGCCATTCACTCAAAGTGAACTAAGGTAAAGGAGAAGGTTAAGATGATTTTTTAAGTGACTGATTTGTACTTTCAAGTTATGTGCCTGACGAAAAACAAAGTAGAAAAGTCACTAGGCAATTCCATATCCGTGTTTGAATTTTAGGAGAGAGACCAGGGCCAGAGATACCCATTTGGAATTAAATGATATATAGGTGGTCAGTGAAACTGTAGGAATGTATGGGTGGAATAACAGAATAGGAGATAGTCCCATAAATAAGCAGAGGGAAAGTAGCTCATATAAAAAGATGAAGAATAATAGGCAGAGATGTAAGAGAAAAACTATTTGCATGTGGGCATAATATAGGACTCTATTCATTTGAATCAGTACTTTCTACCCAACAATATGATCTTCTCCATTAACTCCCCCTGACAGATAAAGGCAATATTTATTTGGCTTCTAATTCTGATATGTGAATTACTTTCTGTTTTGTAATCCAGTCTTTAGATTTTTCTGAAAATGACAGCAACAAATATAAACACCTGTCACTTAGACAAGGAAAGATTGATTACACCTTTCACTGTGGATGTGGAGCAATACAGATAGAGAAGACTGGTAGCTACAAGTAAAGCAAACTCATTGGTGTTCTATTAGCTCTTTAAACATCTCTCAATTCATTCATCCTATTTTAGAGGTATTCAACCTCCAGACTGTACTCAGCAAAGAATGTCGAAACTGATTGTATGGATCTAGTCTCCAACCCTTTGGATATCACCCAATTACGTTATAGGTCTCAGTCATATCATTACTGAAAGATTTAAGATTGCTATTCCAAAATCCCTATAACATTTGTATTAGTTTCCTAGTGCTATGGACTTGTTACAAAATTACCACAAACTTGGTGCCTTAAAACAATGGAAATCTATTCTCCCCCAGTTCTTGAGGAAAGAAGTACAAAATCAAGTTTTTATTAGGGCTGCCCTCTCTCCAAAAACTCTAGTGGAAATCATTTCCTGCCTCTTGCAGATGCAGGCATTCCTTGGCTTGTGGCTGTGTAACTCCTGTCTCTGCCTCAATTCACACAACCTTTTCTTCTGCTCCCCTGTCCCTCCTCTGTGTCTTTTATAAGGACTTCTGCTAACTCCTTTAAGATTCAGCATCCATCCAGGATAGTCTAAAATGATCTCATCTGGAGATCCTTAACTTAATTATATTTGCAAAGAAGCTTTTTCCAAATAAGATCATAACCACTGGTTACAGGGATTAGAATATGGACAGATCATTTTGGAGGCCACCATTCAACCCATTACAGTGCCCTATATATTATAGGTCAAATCTCTCTCATTGTGTAAACTGCTCTTTCAATAACTGGCAATAGAGAAAAGAATAATTTTAGATGTAAAAGGATCTTAGGAAATGCCAAACTTTGAGAATGACTAAACTAGCCTTGAGCTATATAATTACATTGATTTTTTAGTCTTTTTTCTTTTTCAATATATTTATTATAAGTCATAAATGTCAAACTAATTACTGCTCTTACTGTAACCACCATGTTTAGATATGTATTAGGTTTTATATCACTCTGTTAAAAACATTTCCCATTTCAATCACAACTTCTTCTTTCACCTATGGGCCATTACATAATATATTTTCAATATCAAAAAATATGCACATTTTGAGTTGCCTTTTGAGTTAGATTTCTAGTTCAATTCTATGTGGTCAAAAATAAAATAGATTATATTCCTTTGAAATTTGTTGAGACTTGGTCACAGCCAATTATTTGGTCATTTATTCTAAACTTTATTGCTTCGAAAAAAAGTATATTTTTAACCCACTGAGCCACCCAGGGTCCTGGGATCGAGGCCCACATCGGGCTCTCTGCTCAGCAGGGAGCCTGCTTCCTCCTCTCTCCTCTCTCTCTGCCTGCCTCTCTGCCTACTTGTAATCTCTCTCTCTGTGTCAAATGAATAAATAAAATCTTTTAAAAAAGTATATTTTTATTACATATATATACATATATATGTGTGTGTTCCTTGAATAGATACATATATATTCAAGGAATATTCGTAGGAATATATATATGTTCTTTTAATGTATAAATATAGATAAAAGTTTGGAAAAAGTGTATTTTAAATATACATATATATGTTTATTGAATATATATTCAGGGAATAGTCATAAGAATATATATATATATACGGATATATATATATATCTATTCCTTGAATGTATAAAAGCCTTTAAACATTGAGTTCCATTTATCCATTTATTTCCTCCAGTAATACCTTTACCCAAAATTTATCTGTATTTTAGGTCTTTTTCGTTTTATTTTTTTAAAGATTTATTTATTTATTTGAGAGAGAGAGTGAGTATGAGCAGGAGGGGCAGAGAGAGAGAGAATCGCAAGCAGACTCGTGATAAGCATGGATGAATGTGCTCCCCCCTAAAGAGGATTTGCATTTACCGTAAGGACTAGGGGATCTACAAGTAATGCTCATCTCAAATCAAGTTCAAGCTTTGAGAGACTTTGGCCCCTGTAGACTATGTGCACCCAGGGAGAGAGTATAAATCCTAGGGAGGGGTGCATAGCGGTCATTACCAAAAAGTGTTTGTTTTATTCCTTTTCTTTCTCCTCCAGTGTCAGTATTCTCAGATCTGTCCAGAACTTTTTGTTTGTTTTTATAATAACTTTACTGAGATATAATTCACATAGTAACGATGTGAGGAAAGGGAATTTAAATCTTTTGCATGCACATATGCATGTATCCCTGCACCATTTGTTCAAAAGACTATTCTTTCACAACTGAATTATTCTAGTACCCTTGTTGTGTATCAAATGACCATAAATGCAAAGATTTATTTCTGGCCTCTCAATTTTATTCCCCTGATAAATATGACTATCCTGAAACCAGTCATACATTGTTTTGACCACTATCGCTTACAGTAATATTAGACACTTGGGATTTTTTTTTGGTAAGGTTTTGGTTAATTTCAGAGTTCTGAAAAGTTGATTTTGAAGATTATTGTCATTGTTTTTATTGCTTTTACTGAGAAGTAAATTTTTGAAGGTTCTTACCTTGCCATTCCAAAATTGCTTCTTCCTTTTATTTTTAATATCATTTTGGTAAGGAGAGAATTGTAGTCCAGATAGAATGGCTCCTAAAGTCATTATTCCATCTAATCCACCTTATTGAAATAGATCTCTGATGAAATGTTCCACCCCGAGAGACTCTGGTCACCATCTCTACTATATGGGCAAATGCCTATGTGACATAATACATAACTTTAATACTCAGAAACTACCTTATCTCTTTGATCACAGACTTCATACAGAAATTGTCCTTTGAGTTTTTCATTGTGTTATAACTTAGTATCAGATCTTCAATAATATGAAGAATATATTTTAAAAATTTATTTTATGCAGCATTGTTTATTATCAATGAATGGACTAATCCTTGAAGACTTAAAGAGATCTCCTTAGGTGAACGTATATGGAAAGAGAATTTTAACAGAGAAAATAATATGAAGAGGAACAAAAAGGTAAGTTTGAAAAAAATGTTTTTTCTTTTCTGAGTATGGATATACAAAGACATGAAAATGCCTTTAGTCCAATGAATAAGGACAGTGGTGGCAGAAAATGTGACAGGGAAAGAGAATAAAGCAAGTTTGGTGAGAGCTTAGGGACGGTAACAACCATATATGCTCTTGATTCCCTCAGTCAGGTAAACCATTATTATGACCTGTACTACAATCTTTAAAATGATTACAAAGTATGAAAAACATGAAAAAATACACAACTGATTTTACATTAATATATGATCCTTATAATAATTAATGATTATCCAGATCTTCTCAAAAGTTATTCTACTAATTAGCAAGGGGATTCATTATTGTAAAAAACACTTAAGGGTGCCTGGGTGGCTCATTGGGTTAAAGCCGCTGCCTTCGGCTCAGGTCATGATCTCAGCGTCCTGGGATCGAGGCCCGCATCGGNAAACACATTATTTTCCTTCTCCAAGATTTTACAATGACAATGACCTATAAATAAAGTTTTCCTAGATTTATTTAGCTAGCATTCTAATTTAATAGGATTTGCTTTAGGAAAATATGGGTTAGTTATTGTATACCAGGTCCCTCTACTGCTTCTCTAGGTTTTANCTTAAGAAACACATTATTTTCTTTCTCCAAGATTTTACAATGACAATGACCTATAAATAAAGTTTTCCTAGATTTATTTAGCTAGCATTCTAATTTAATAGGATTTGCTTTAGGAAAATATGGGTTAGTTATTGTATACCAGGTCCCTCTACTGCTTCTTTAGGTTTTATGTAATATAAATTTAATTTTTGATGAATTTTAACATTAAAATACTAAGACATCTTATTTTGTTTTTTAGATTTTATGTGACTGCTTATGAATTGGAATTTTATTGAAGAAGACACCTGGAAAGCTGTGTCATCTGAACTAAGGTCATTGAATCCTTGTGAACAGATGTTACTTGCAATGGTGCTGTGGTTTTCATCTTGAAAAGGTATTATGAGAGTGAGAATTCCACAGAAAGTGTACAAAGTCAAGTTCACAGAGAGTTTAATGCTTATAACAGACCCACTCAAGAGACTAATGTACATACTATGTATTTGTCTGTCAGTAATATTTTATGCCCATATATTTCTCTAAGATAAATAAAGCACATTGGTATGAATTATCACTCCTTCTTTAGAGTTTGAAAGTTTGGAGAAAAACTGAACCATGAGGAGTAGCATTTTTTTTTTCAAGCAACTATTTTTTTTAATTACACGTAATAAACCTGACAGCCCAATTCTCCACTTGGAGAAAGGTTTATCTAGTTTGACCAAGTTAATATGAATTCGGAAGTTATGATAATCATCTCTATGCTTTTATAAAATACTTAACTATTTTTTAAAAATTGCAAACACAGATAATTTTAACATCTTTTGCTTTACTACTCACACCATTCTTAAAAAGAGTTGGATTGATTGATTTGACAGAAAGAGAGAACAAGAGAGAGAGAGAGAGAAAGAGAGAGAATAGAAGCAGGGGGAGCAGCAGAGAGAGAGGGAGAAGCAGGCTCGATCCCACAACCCCGGGATCATGATCTGAGTCAAAGGCAGATGCTTAACTGATTAAGCCACCAGGCACCCCATAATCATATTATTTTGATGTTTAAGAGCCATGCAAGAAAACAGTCATGTCCAGTATTAATTTGACAATTATACCAAATTTTTTCTGTAGGTTATTTTCTCTCTGTGGGGAATTGCATCCAACTGATTTTTTTTGCATTATATTTCACCATACTTACCTTTTCCTATGAGCAGAACAACTAAAAATGTCAACACTTTAAAACATAAAACCACATAAAACACAAAACCATATTTTGCCTTTATTAAAAGTAAAGGCTTTCTCTTTTTATTATTAGAAAATATGCCTCATATTAAAAAGATCTAAAGAAATAAGTGTCAAGAGTTTCTCTTTCACTTGTAAGAATTGCCATGGGGAAACAATTTACTTAAATTTATTTTTGAATAAAGGCTTTATGGAGCATATATTCATCTCAGAGCTAGTTCCTGATTTTTCAGAGTACATAATTTTCAACATCACTTGAAAGCAAATTTCATCCACACTTCAGAAGAAAAATTTTAGACATTTTGGAGATAATAATGCCCATTAACTTAAATACAATTTCCCAGCCACCTGAGGATAATTGTCCCCAAAGCATTAAATGGAATAACTTTTGTGATATTAAATATCCTTATTGAAAAAGCTGACATTGAGATATGACTAAATATACCCTTTATATTTGCCTCTGTACAAAGAAACAACTTTCTGACCTCTGAGTCTTTCTGATGATAATACATAGCTGAGATTTGGGTGACTGTTCTTACTTCAATCAATTCAGATTTATCTCATATCTCCCCACTCTGCTCTCTTATTTTTCTCTAAATCAAAGATTATATACAAATTGTATTTCATTGAACTATTTAAAATTAATCTTTGGCAATTCTCCAACTCAGATGAAAAATAATTAAGAGAAATATGTATTTTTCATTAATAAATTTTTGATAAAAGTATCAAGGATATTTTTGGGTATACTATTTTTAAGGCAAAAACCTATTATTAAATCACTTCAAATAATGTCCTTCAATTTATGTCCTTCAATGTCCTACATTTATGTACAATATTTAGTGCACAAGGAATAGGAATTATATTTCTTGTGAAACCTGTTTTGCTGTAAAATCTCTTGGCTATTTCTGAGAGATTTAACACCAAGAAGCCACTGAAAAGCAACTTGTTTTCTGAGAATATTATTTTTATGGTGAGATTTCATCATGGGTCTTCTCTTTTTCTTTTTAGTATTACATTGTGACTTTCTCCCTTTCCTCTTATGAATATAATTTGCAATTCAGGTTAATTGAATTCTACCTCATGGTTTAAATTGCCATATATTCACTGATGTAGCAAATCATATTTCTATCATTCCTTTACTGTGTCTCTTACTGCCTCTTAAGTTCAATAATTATTCCTCAAATTTGTCTTATTTAATGACTCATTTAAGAGAAACATGGTGCTAGAAATCTGAGAACTAATACAGCAATTCTTTCTTCTTTATTACTCAAATATTACAGTTTATGTCCCATGATTTTTCATTCTGAGTGCTTCTCTGAGTCATCCTCTCCTTTTGGTCCCACTTCTGTAATCCAGTTCAGGACTTCATCGTTGTTTGCTTCGACATGTATAAAGGCCACCCAATAATTCTATCTGCCCCCAGCTCCTTTCTCTCTACAGTTAATCTGTTAAAGACTACTAATAATTTTTTAAATATGGATCTGATCATATTTTTCTCATGATAATTACAAAGTAAAAGTTTTAATGGCTTTATGTTGTTGTTTATATTCAGGCTCCAAAGCTAACGTTCTATGCTGATATTTCTCCATCAGTCCTTTTCGACTTACCTCCAGCCAGCTGAAAATACTGGCTATGTTTTGGTCTCATATTTTCATGTAGTTGGTTATATGTTGTATTCTACACAAAATATATTTATATCTAAAAGTATAACCCTACTCAACATCTCAGGTTACGTATTAGCTTTGTAAAGCCCTCTCTCTCTCTCTTTTTTTCCCTTCATTTTTTCTGTTCTTGCTCATGGAATTAATTGCCTTTCCTTGTGCTTTCAGAGCATTTTGTGTACAGCCTGGCTAAAGTACTCATCACATAATATGACAGTGAGTCAATTTTGTTTTTAATTTGTGGTACCAGGTTTTATATATTATTCATAGTCTATCACCTAGCACAATGCTTACCAAAAAATACACATTTATTTAAAGTTTTTATTAATTTTTTAATCTCATGAGCAGTCTTGACATCTAAAAGTAGTTACTGTTTATATTTCCATTTAAATGCATCAAATGGAAAAAGCAAACGTTGCTTGTCGTGACAAAATATATTGTTCACTTAATAAAATCAGAGCTATCACCTAAATTACTTAGCCCTTCTTAAAGTTTCTGAGTAGATTTAAGTAATTAGTAAGTGATTTATTAATATGTACAATATTTTGCTATATGCTCACAATGGTATTGTTGATTGAAAGCAAATCACAAAAAAACTAAGAGAAAGGGGACAAGAGTCCCAGTCTTTGGTTAAAGATTCAAGGTGATTTTGCCCTTACTTGGTACTCTAGACACAGGAAATATTTTAGTGTGCTTCTTTTTCTCTAAGATCTCTTATTCATTCAATTTAGGAAACCCTGGCCTTGGCCTCTCCGGCTAATGCAGCTTAATTAAGCAGAAAGAAGATGCTATCATTTTTATCAGTAAAGCTATCTCATTTCTTCTTCATAACCCATGAACACAAATTAGACAGTCAAAAACACGAATTCTTGGCTAAAATCAACAAGAAAGAAGGGGAACCCTATTGCATTGTTGGTGGAAATGCAAACTGCTACAGCCACTCTAGAAAACAGTATGAAGGTTCCTCAAAAAGTTAAAAATAGAGCCACCCTATGACAGCAATTGCATACTAGGTATTCACCCAAAGAATACAAAAATATTCATTCAAAGGGATACATACACCCTGATGCTTATAGCAGCACTGTTTACAAGAGCCAAATTATGGAAACATCCCACATTGACTGATAAATGGATAAAGAAGAGGGGTGTATGTGTGTGTGTATATATATGCAACTTCTTTTCTGAGAGTATTTATGCTGAGATTTCCTTATTGGCCTTCTTTTCTGATACATATATATATATATGATGGACTATTACTCAGCCATAAAAGAGAATGAAATCTTGCCATTCGTAACCACATGGATGGAGCTAAAGAGTATTATGCTAACCAAAATCAGTCAGAAAATGACAAATACCATATGATTTCACTCATATGTGTATTTAAGAAACAAAACAAATAAGCAAAGGGGCAGGGGGAGAGAGGCAAACCAAGAAAGAAACTCTTTTTTTAAAATTATTTATTTATTTATTTGACACAGAGAGAGAGAGAGAGAGAGAGAGAGATCACAAGGAGGCAGAGAGGCAGGCAGAGAGAGAGAGGGGGAAGCAGGCTCCCCGCTGAGCAGGGAGCCCGATGTGGGCCTCGATCCCAGGACCCTGAGACTATGACCTGAGCTGAAGGCAAAGGCATTAACCCACTGAGCCACCCAGGCGCCCAAGAAATTCTTAACTATAGAGAACAAACTGACAGTTACTAGAGGGGAGGTGGGTAGGGGGATGGGCAAAATAGATGATGGGGATTAAGGTGTGCACTTGTGAGGAGCACCAGGTGTTGTATGGAAGCACTGAATCACAACATTTTACACCTGAAACTAGTATTACACTGTATGTTAACTGGAATTTAAATAAAAACTTAAAAAGCATGAATTCTTAAAGCATGCTGTAGATAAGGAAAGTAAGTAGCACAAGAGTCTCCTCCTTCCAACTTTTTAATATTTAAAAAATCTCTTCTTAGGTTTGAATGATACTAAAAATATAGAAAAATAATCTGGCATTTAATGTGCAAAGTTACATATGAACATAAACCATTATAATTGAAAAGTACAATAGGTTTGAATCAGTGCTCTCACTTCAAAACTTAAGTGTAGGTTCTTAAATACTTTAGAATTACTGGAGAGAGGGCACCTGGATGGCTCAGTGGGTTAAAGCCTCTGCTTTCTGTTCAGAACATGATCTCAGGGTCCTAGGATCGAGGCCCGCATCGGGCTCTCTGCTCAGCAGGGAGCCTGCTTCCTCCTCTCTCTCTGTCTGCCTCTCTGCCTACTTGTGATCTGATCTCTCTCTCTGTGTCAAATAAATATTTTTTTAAAAAAATAATTACTGGAGAGATTTCAAATAGATAATTTCCAATAAACTTATATTTATCTGCAAAATGTGAACTGCAATTAATGACTGGAAAAAATTTTAAGCTCTTTTTCTTAAAAATGGGGTTCAAGATGAAAAGACTTATTTTAAGTTATTTTGAATTATTCTTTGAGTATACCATTTTAAAATGTTTCAACTTCATATTTATGTTACTGAGAATACAATATATTAGGAACACTTCAGCTATTCATAGTGTTTCATTAATATTTATCTATGGCAAGAGAATGCATCCATATCTACATAGTATTTGTGAGTTCCACATGTATGGTGCAAGAGGTTCACTGAAAGAAGGCAAATTCTCAAAGATTTTCCTATCTTCCAGATGTGACCTTACAAGTCACTGACTTCTTAATGCGTTATTTGTCATATTGCTTTCTTTCTGTAACATTTTCTAATTTTTTACATTTGAAACTAAGTATATTTTCCATAGCGAGTTAAAAGACAGAAAGAGATAAACAAAGTTAATAGTATCTCATTACCTAACTTCTCCAAATCTACTTTCTTAAAGTAATAAATGTAACAGTTTGGTGTGTATATGCCTAGACCTATAGCCGATCATCATATAAAATATGTATATATTACATATCTACTACTTATCCATCCACCTATCTACCCATCAAGAGAGTTCTTATTTAATGTTTAATGAAGCACAACACACATACATACAATGTTAAAAAAATATACAACTCAACTGATTATCACAAGCACACCAACATGACAATCATCCAAACAATTACTAGAACACTGACAGCCCCCAGAAGCTGCCTCCTATTCTTATCAATCCCATCTCAAGCCACATTCCAAGGTTAACTGCTAAGCTTATTTCTAAGACTATATTTAAACTTTCTCTGATTTTTTTTGGAAATCGACTCTGCAATATTTATTAAGTATGTATATTTTTGTGCCTGCCTTTGTTTAATATGTTTATGACATGTAACTGCTACACAGAGTGGTATTTTAGCATTTTAATTGTTCTTTGTTATTCCACTGTATTAAATTTATCCATCATTGTAATATTGTTGAATATTTGGAATGTTTCTGGTTTAGGACTTCTTATGGGTTGAATTGTGTCCCCCCAAAATCCATGCTGAACTCCTAATCCCCACTACATCAGAAAATGACCTTATTGGAGATAAGGTCTTTGTAGAGGTAGTCAAGTTAAAATACAGTCGTTAAGGTAGTTTCTAATCCAACATAAATGGTTCTATAAAAATTGGAAACTTTTACATATTTCATATTCTGTATCTTACAAATAACTTCTCTACTCCTTTCATTTCATTCACTTAATCGTTTTTTAAATGAAGTTTTTTAATTTTAATGTAGTCAATTAACTTTAACAAAGAAAGCAAAATTTTCCAGACCCCCATATCCTTAAAATATTCTCATTTTGTAACTTCTAGAATATTATTTTGTATTTTGCATATAGTTGGGGTTTTTTTCTCTTTGACAGAAAGTGGGCAGATTACGTAAGCTAGCATATGGATATCTGATTGGCCCGGCATAGTTTGTAATACAAAGTCGATTTATGGTGACATGTTTGTATTAAATCAATTTCCATATACACAAAGCTCTGTTCCTGGATTGTCTAATTAGTTCCACATAGTTCCACTATGTGTGTATTCTTATATTATAAAACCTTAATTTAGCTTTATAATAAATCTTTATAATAAAGCTTCATAAACAAGTCCTCAAAATGTTTCTATTTTTTTCAAAAGTGCCATAGCTATTTTATTCTTGGCTTTCTGTATCACCATAAAATTTTAGAAATATCTTGGCAATTTAGAAATACAGAAACAGGGGCGCCTAGGTGGCTCAGTCAGTTGGGCGTCTGCCTTCGGCTCAGGTCATGATAGAGCCCTATGTCGGGCTCCCTGCTCTGTGGGGAGACTGCTTCTCCCTCTCCCTCTGCCTGACACTCTGCCTACTTGTGCTCTCTATCTCTCTGTCAAATAAATAAATAAAATCTTAAAAAAAAAGAAATACACAAACATACACACATATGCACACACACACACACAGAGAAGAACATACAAACACACATCCTATTGAGATTTTTTTTGCTACCAAAATGAGTCATTTTGGTAAGAATTGATAGCTTTACAATGTTGAATTTCCCAGTCCATGAACAAGTATATTTCCACATTTAGTTAGGTCTTTTAATTTTTTTAATGAAACGTAGTTGGTAGTTGCTGCATAGAGACATTGCACATTATTGTTTGACTTATTAGTGGGAATTCTATGGGTTTGATGATGTTGCAAATGATAACCTTATTTTTTATTTCATTATTAAAATTTGTCTGTACACACAAAATATTTTTACATTTAACCTGAATCTAGAAAACATGCTAAAAATCACTTAACAATCTTAATAATTCAACTGCATATTCCTTACATGTTTTTACATAAAAATAATTTCATCTGCTAGCTGTGAGAGTTTTTTTTTGCGGGGGAAGACTTTAATTTTTAAAAAATCTGTTTTTCTGGTCTCACACTGATTACAATTTGCAGTGTGATAAATAGTAGTGTTAATAGTAAGCATACTCATCTTTGCGTATCTCTCCTTAAGAAAGATGTTTTCTATCAACATTTTACAGATATCCTTAAATCAGATAAAGGATTTTCTCTCTAATTCCTATGTAGTTAGTGGCTTAAATCATGATTATATGTAAATTTATTAAATGCTTTTCTGCATCTATTGCTGTAGTTATTTGGAATATCAAATCTTTATCTCAATTCAGTTACTTTGTTTAGATGTATTTTTAAATTTTGAAGCAAACTTCTTTTCCTGCAAAAATCTAATTTGGTTGTGATGTATTACCTATGTGTGTGTGTGTGTGTGTGTGTATTATACTTTTTATACACTGCCAGATTTGAATTGATATTATTGTGTTCAGAATCTTGGCATTTATATTCAGAATTGAGATTGCCCTTTAACTTTATCCCCCATTTTTTATTGCCCTTTCAGGTTTTGTTATATTGGTCTTCTAAAATTTAATAATTTAGACAGTGCTTTCTCATGCCATATTTTCTGGAAGAGCTTCTTTGGCATTATTTATTCCTTAAATATTTGAAATGGGTCACTGATGACATTTGGACCTAAGGTTTCCTTGTGGAAGGTTTTTAATAATGTATTCAATTTCTATAATATCTTCAAATTTTCTTTGTATTCAGATTTTCTGTTTTTCATTCTGACATCATTTATCTAGAAATGTGCCCATTTCATCTAAATTTTCAAATGCACTAATATAAATTTATTTATAATATCAATTTAGGTCATTTGATTTTCTAAATCAATGCCCTTTTTGTCTCACTGAATGGTTTTCCTCTTTGTCTTTTATCAATTTTCTGTGTTCAGGTAACTTAATGCTTTTTCAAAAAAGTAACTTTTTTACTTTTTTTCAGTATTATAAAGTCTGCTCTTGTTTTTAATTTCTTCCTTCTTTCATTACATTGAATTTGCTTATCTTTTTTTGAGACCAATGTTAATTCATTTTAAATGGATTTTCTTTCTCCTCTTCTCTAATGCATGATTTAAAGCTTCAAATTCCCTCAAAAGCATAGCTTAGCTTTATCACTCAACTTTTGAGGCAGTCTATTTTATTATAATTCATTTCAAAATATTTTTTAAGTTCCATTGTGATCTCTTCTTAAGTCTCATGATATTTAGAAGTATTTCCTTTTCAAAACCTGAAAAGATCTTCTGTTTTCAATATTTAGCTTAACTTCACTGGGTACTCATAAGACTTTCTTTATTCCATTCCTTATGAATATGTCGAGACTCTTTTTGAAGTCCCAAGTAGTCATTTTATTTATAAGTATGATGTGTGAATGAAAAAAGAAATTGATATTCTCCAGCTGTTGAGTGTAATCACAAATGTCATTTGGTAAAGTCTGAAATTCAAATTGTTGCTTCTTATACCTTTCTGAGTAATAGATGCTAAAATCTCCCCAATCTAATAAATTTATCAATTTGCTTCTTGCAGATCATTAATTTTTAGTTTATGTATATTTGAGCCATGTTATTGCATAAAATTTAGTTTTGTTTCACCTTATTAATGCATTAAATATTTTTAATATTTTTGTTTCCTCTAGTAATTATTTTTTCCTCAAAAACTACCTTTTTCAGGGGACCGGGGTGGTTCAGTTAGTTAAGTGTCTGCGTTTGGTTCAAGTGTTGATTCCTGAGTCCTGGGATTGAGAGCCCCATCAGGCTTCCTGCTCAGTGGGGAGCCTGCTTCTCTCTCTGTCCTCTCATTCTCTCTCAAAAAAAAAACAAAGCACAAAACAAAAAAAACTACCTTTTTCTTTTTTTTAAATATTTTTTCTGACATCACTATACACCTACAAAAACTTTCTTTTTATTAGCTATTATATGCAATATCGTTTTACCATCTTTTTTATTTATATCTGCTAGAAAGCATATGGCTGGGTTTCATTTTCTATCCCATTTGACTATTTATCTTTTAATTGTATATTGTATTTTTGTTTACTTTTACTAACTAGTGTTTTTCATGAACAAATCGATAAGATCACGAGCTACATTCTTTTGTCTCACATGGCCTATGTTATTTTCCTCTCCTTCTTCCTTTTTTGGGGAGTTGGTGAGGGATTATTTTTATTATCTTTTTTATCCAGAGAGCCTCACTTCAGCCTCTATATTGGCCTATATTGGTCTTCTCAAGGCCTAAAACCTTCCATTGTACCCTCTGCCCTACCATAATCTCTTGCCTTCAGGCATCTGTGGGTCCCACATACGCATACCAAAGTGCCTACCACTGTCTTTAATTTGCTAGATACAGGTTAAAATTTGACTATTGGACTACTTTAACTTACTGATTTTTAACTTATTCTTTATAGTAGGATAAGTATATGGGAACATAAAATAAATTTATAGGAAATACATGAGTGCTCCATGGCTTGTGGAACCCAAGAGGATAGACACAGACCACTCAAATGGTGGAATAGTCGGGCTTCTCTAACGCTTTAATATTTTCTACTTCCTAATAGTTTTATCATCAGATAAAATACATTGGGGAGGGTTTGTGCTATGGTGAGTTCTGTGAAATGTGTAAGCCTGATGATTCACAGACCTGTACCCCTGGGGCAAATAATACATTACTGTAATAAAAAAAAAAGAAAAAAAAATACATATTATTTCAGGATTGCCTAGTAATTATTGATTAAGGGCCACAGACATCCATAAGACAGGTGATAGGCCTCATAGTTATTCTAAACAATAAAAGAAATAATAAAGCTAAATAAATGTTGTATTATTATATTTGAACTCAAGAGATAAAATAACCAAATTGAAATAGTGTATTAAGAATACATCTGACTTCTCAGAAAAAGAGCTTTATTTAACAAGTATGAATCAAATGATTCAAATAAATCATTATCTTCTCAAAGGACATGGATAGTCCTGATTTTTTTCCATTAATTGTTGTACTGAGAACATTCTTCTTGGAGAGTTACCTGATGTCATTTCTTTGTAATAAAACCTTTCATTCCATTTAACAATACACTGATAAACATCTAAAATAATTAATAAATATTAGCAAAATACTCCAAAGAAGATATTCATTAGGAATGGAATTCAATTTTTATAAAAGGAACCCATTAAATGACTTCTTCTTTACCATATATCTTATTCATTAGAATCCATTTTCTTACCTTTAGTATTTGTTCCACCTCATAGACACAATCTTTTTAAAAATTACCATTTTGAGTACTTCTTTATAATCTGTATTTTATTAAATGTTACTGTAATTGCAAAAGGAAATGAACCAAAACAAATTGTTCACAGAAAATGAGACACATTTGAAGTTTTGTGGGCACATTTCGCTGAATTTTAAAGAAAGATGAAAACATGTGATTTTTCATGTTGTCACAAAATCAGAAGATATGTATATCTTCCATTGTTGAAGGTTTTTTTATACATTGGTGTCCCTATTTAGAAATTATATAATAACAGAAAGATGTAAATTCATCAAAAAGTCATGTCTCTTTCAAAAAGATTGTCATAGGCAAGAGGTGAGGGAAAGTAAACGTATACTGTATTATTCAAAAAATCATGGCAATTATATTAAATATATATGTGTTACTTAAGACTAGAAGGAATATAACTAAAGAATTATCCAACTTGAAATCAGTAGATCAGTATTTAAATAGATAGAAATGAATACCCCATGAATATCCCTGTTTAGAACATTCTATTTTGATCAGACACTAAACACTTAACTGGAACTAGAATGTGTAGCACTATATCTCCCAGAAAGTGAACTCTCACTTTAGATTTACTACATAACAGTGGAACATATGCTATTTTGGGTTTTCAAATATGCAGATAAAATATTTTTATTTATTTTTATTTTTTGCAGATAAAACACTTTATTTTTTTTTAAGATTTATTTATTTATTTATTTCACAGAGGGAGAGAGATCACAAGGAGGCAGAGAGGCAGGCAGGGGTGGGGGGGAAGCAGGCTCCCCGCTGAGCAGGGAGCCCGATGTGGGCCTCAATCCCAGGACCCTGAGACTATGACCTGAGCTGAAGGCAAAGGCATTAACCCACTGAGCCACCCAGGCGCCCAATAAAACACTTTAAACATTAAAGGAAAGACATAAAATTTAAGCAAATGTATGAAAATAAAATTATCTTTAATAAGTTCCTAAATGGATATTCCTACCCATGTGTTCAATAAAATAAAATATCTATAAATGTATATTTGCATCAAATCCCTAGAACTCAATAAAGTTTATACTTAACCATTTTGCTCACTCTGAGATCCAGAATCTTGATGTAAATCTTGACGCAA
Source organism: Ailurus styani (assembly GCA_002007465.1). Taxonomy (NCBI): domain Eukaryota; kingdom Metazoa; phylum Chordata; class Mammalia; order Carnivora; family Ailuridae; genus Ailurus; species Ailurus styani. The sequence goes on along the minus strand of LNAC01000562.1, from coordinate 43,845 downwards.
AGTTTAAATCTACCTTAACAGAGTAATACATACAATATATAAAGTGGTTTTTTTCTTCAAAAATTTTATGAAAAATAAACTGTAAAGTTCACGTTATTTAGTCTAAACATGCCAATCAGTTCTCCCTCCAAAAACTAATAATGCATAATTACTATGCCTCTGAGCATAGGTCTAGACAAGCCAGGACTTTCATCTCTCTGTCTTACATTATTTCAATTACAACATTTACCTATTACTGTGTAACATACTACTGCCAAACTTAATGGCTTAAAACATTAACAGTCATTTATTTTGCTCACAAATCTGCAATTTGTGCAAGCTTCAGTATGAGCAGTTTATCTTTGCTCCATTGGAAGCTAGGGTAAATTGACTGGGAACTCAGCTCTCAAGATGGCATACTTTCATGGCTGGCTAGCTGATCCCAGCAAGTGGCTGGCATTTCAGTTGGGGCTTTCCACCATAGGCCTTGGTTCCTACAACTTACAATTCCCCAAATCATGGTGGTTACTTATGTTCTAAGACCAAGGGAACCAGATTGTGACAATATGAAATATATATTTGGTCTCTACCCCCAACTCCTGGCCAGAGCTCCTAAAACCATTATAATATCCTAAATGATAAGGATGATAGAAGCATCTTTTATTATAATATTTGGTTTTTATCTGCAGCTCCTAAAACAGTTCCAGAGCAATAAAGGCAAAAGGAGAATCTTCTGTTAATTATACCAAGCCTTTTTCAACTTCACCTGAGTTTATGTTAATAAGGTGACTTCTAGAAAGTCCTAAGGATGGGAAACTGGTTGACAGAGAAACCAAATATGTGATTAAAGGGTTGGATTTTTCATACCCACTCTCTAGCCTCAAGGGAGGGAAGAAGGAGTGGAGGTTGAGTTAATCAACAATGGCCAATAATTTGACTAATCATCCTTATGTCACAAGGCCTCCATTAAAAACCGTAACCAAAGTGTTTCAGAGAACTTCCTCACTGGTGAACACATGAAGGTGCTGGGTGGGTGACATTTCAGAGACAACATAGAAACTCATACCCTTTCCCCATACTTTGCCTTAATCAGTTCTTCCATCTGGCTGCTCTGACTTGTATCATTTATGACAAGCTGATATCTGGTAAGTAAAAGGTTTTCCTAAGTTCTGTGAGCTGCTCTAGCAAATGACTGAAACTGAGGAATTCAGTCATAGGAGTGACAGTGTTTACAGCTTATAAGTCAGAAGCACAGGTAACGACCTGGACTTGTGACTGGCATCTGAAGTGGTGGTGGTGGCCGCAGAGTGGGGGATGCCTCTTGTGGGACTGAGCTCTTAAACTTGGGATCTGATGTTATCTTCAGGTTGACAGCCTGGAGAATTAAACTGTAGGACACCCATCTGGTATGGCAGAATTATTTTGTGTTGGGACATTCTCCTATGTACATTTGGTGATGAGATGTGTCAGAAATGAAGTATTCAGTGAGCTGAGTATTGAGAGTGGAAGAGACACACAAGAATTTTATCAAAATAGCAGAAAAATTCATAAATGAATAAATGATGAAAGTTATTTACAAATTTCACTTGATGCTTCAAATAATTGATCTGTTTAGATAATTTCATGAATTACTTTATCTTTTCATTGGAATCAACACTTTAGAAGTTTATTTTCTAAAAAATATTATAATAGACTTAATGATTATTATAAATTCACTTAAAAATCTCAACTAAAAAATTGGGAGAAGGGATGTCACCAAGATGGTGATATGTCATTTCTAACTTCACATCCTCTCACAAAAAGAACTAACATCTATTCAAAAACCAATACACCACTGAGAGAATCCTAGAACAAAGAAGTGAGCCTGAAGCAACTCCTTGCACCACAGAGACCATTAGGAGGGGAAGAAAAGTGGCTACACCTTGACCACATTATCACCCCTTCCCCTCTCCCCAACAGTATAGCGCCACATAGAGAGGTCTATCTCTTGCTTCTCCAGTGGGAAAAGGAAACTCGGGGGTGGGGGGGACAACCAGCCACCCCCAGTCTCTTTGTGGAATCCCCTACTCTGACCTCGCACCACAGGGATTGCAGGGGAATATCTGGGGCCCAGCCATTGGGAATCTGAGCATGATGAATAAGTAGAGGAGGGTTTACAACAACCAGCACACATATCTTGACAGACTGAGTTCACACCTGCAGTGTCCAATTAGTAATCCCAACCAGTGGCTTTGCTTATATGCAGAACAATGGTAGTATACTCTGAGCACGGAATTCTGGTGGGGTGCAGATCTGCCTGATTTGGGTCCTCGAATGAGTTTTCCCAGCCCTAGATCCTGGGTTGTTCATGCCCAGACAAGGTGCTGAGTCATAGCCCAACCCACTGTAGAGTAATCACACTCCAATAACTGACCCTAAAGAAATGAAGATCTATGAACTGTCAAAAAAATTCAGAATAATACTCTTAGGGAAGTTTAGTGAAGTATAAGAATACACATAAAGATAACTAAACAAAATTTGGAAAACATCACATGAATAAAAAAAGTTTGACAAAGAAACAGCAACCATCAAAAATAAACAGAATCATACAGTTGAAAAATACACTAGCTAAACTGAAGAATTCAATAAATTTTCAAAAGCAGATTCAACAGTAGAGAAGAAAGAATCAGAACCATGGAAAATAGGACACTGAAAATTACCATCAGAGGAGCAAAAAGAAAAAAGAAAGAGGAAGGAAGGAGGGAGGGAGAGAGGGAGAAGAAAGGAAGGAAAGAAAGAAAAGAAAGCTGACAGGATTGTGGGATACACGAAAAAATTACATTATGGGAATTCCGAAGAGAAAAGGATAGAATGTATATTTAAAGTAATAATGGCTAAAAACATCCCAAACTTGGGGAGAGAAATGGACATCCAGATCCATGAGACCTACAGGACCTAAAATAGGTTAAACCAGATAGGGCTACATGGAGACATATTATAATTAAACTGTCAAAAGTCAAAGACAAAGAAAGAATTTTAAGAGCAGCAAGAGAAAAGAGAGAAGTTACATACCAGGAAACTCACATAAGGTTTTGGGCAGATTTCTCAACAGAAACTTTTCAGCCATAGAGAGAATGGGAAGACATATTCAAAATATTGAAAAGAACTGTCAGCCAAGAATTCTATATGTGGCAAAGCTCTCTTTGCATCATGTAAACATGATTAACATCATGTAAAACACAAAAAGGTAGGGGGACTTGGGTGGCTCAGTAGGTGAAGCATACAACTCTTGATTTTTGGCTCAGGTCATGATCTCAGGATTATAGAATCAGGCTCCACATCAGGCTCTGGGCTTAACACAGAGTCTGCTTGAGATTCTCTCTCTCTTCCCCTCTTCTTCTGCCCCTCCTCCTGTTCCCTTTCTCTTTCTCTCTCTCTCTCTCAAATGAATAAATAAAATCTTTAAAAAAAAAACCACACATAAAAAAAAGTAGCATAAATCTCACTGGTAATGGTAAATATATAGTCACAGTTATAATCTGCAATATGGAAATAGTGGTGAATAACTTATCACTCTAGTTTAAAAGTTAAAAAAATGAGCGATACAAAATAACCATTTTTGAGGTAGCAAAAATAACCATAAATATGATGATCTGTTATGTTATACAATATTTAAAAAATGTAAATTATAACAGCAATAATGAAAATGTGGGGAAGAGAAAAGGTAACAGTGTGAAGTATACAAATTTTATGGAAGTTAAGTTTTTATCAGTTTAAAAGGGTGCTAAAATTTTCAGATATTTCATGTAAGCATGATGACAACTCCAGGAAAAATCTTGTAGTATTTACTCAAAACGACACAATAAAGAAGTCCCATCCATGCATGAGAAACTGTGGACTCTGAGAAACAAACTGAGGGTTTTAGAGGGGAGGGGGAGAGGAGATGGGTGAGCCTGATGGTAGGTATTAAGGAGGGCACGTATTGCATGGAGCACTGGGTGTTATACAAAAACAGTGAATCTTGGATCACTACAACAAAAATTAATGATGTATTGTATGGTGACTAACATAACACAATAATTAAAAAAAAAGGACACAATAAAGAAGTCAAAGTACACAATGCCAAAAGACATAAAAACACAAAAAAGGACAGCAAGATAGGAAACAAAGAATAATGGATTTATAAAATAACTAGAAACAATTAATAAAATGGGAATAGTAATTTCTTACCCATTAATAATACCGTTAAAGATAAACAGAATAAATTCTAGTCAAAAGACATAAAATGGCTGAATGGATTTAAAAAAACACACACAATATACAACAATATCTTCTAGAAGAAACCTATTAGCTTTAAAGACACAAATAGACTGAGAGTGGAGGAATGGAAAAAGACATTTCAAGCAAATGGTAATCAAAAAAATGAAAAAGCAGGGAAAGCTTTATTTAATCAAAATAAACTTTAAACAAAAGATGACAAAAAGAGACAAGCTCATCCTTTGATAATAAACAGGCCAATCCATCAAGAAGCTATAACAATTACAAATAATTATATACCCACCATTGTAGCACCTAAATGTTTAAAGCAAAAACTAACAGAGCTAAAAGGAGAAATAAACTGCAATACAATACTAGTTAGGGACTTTAATATCCCACTGTCAACAATGGATAGATCATCCAGACAGAGAATCAATAAGGAAACAGTAGATTTGAACAGCACAATAAACCAAATGGACCTAACAGACATATACAGAACATTCTATCCAACAAAAGCAGAATACATAATCTTTTCAAGCACATAGACCATATGTTAGGCCACAAAGCAAGTCTTACCAAATTTAGGAAGACTGAAATCATACCAAGAGTTATCTCTGCCCACAACAGCATGAAACTAAAAACCAATAACAAGAAAAATCGAAAAATTTGCAGACAGTTGGAAATTAAACACTCTCTTGAGCAACCAAGAGATCCCCCCCCCAAAAAAATTAAAGGCAAATAAAAAAAAGTTTCTTAGGCCACATGAAAATGGAAACAAACTAGAACTTACAAGTTACAAAAAAATGAGTTCTAAGTGGGAATTCATAGCAATATATGCCTACACTGAGAAGCAAGAAAGATCCCAAATAAACTAACTCTATGCCTTAAGGAACTGGAAAAGAGAGAGAGGGAGAGGGAGAGGTGAGATGAGATGATACAAGATAAGATGAATAAACTGGGCCCAAAGTTAGCAGAAAAAAGAAAATAATAAAGATTAGAGGAGAAATAAATAAAATACAGAACAGAAAAAACAATAGAAAAGATTAACAGAACTAAGAGTTGATTCTTTCAAAAGGTAAACAAAATTGAGAAAACTTTAGCTATACCAACCAAGTAACAAAAAGAGGGGACCAATGTCAACAAAATTACAAATGAAAAAAAGATACATTACATCTGATACCACAGAAATACAAATAAGAGGCTACTATGAACAACTAAATGCCAATGAACTGGGCAACCTAGGGAAAACAGAAAAGTTCTTAGAAACATGCAGTTTACCGAAACTGAATAAGAAAGAAATAAAAAATCTCAATAGACCAATTGGCTAGTAAGGAAATTAAAAATCAGTAATCAAAAGTTTCTCAACCAACAAAGCCCAGGACTACAGGGCTTCACTGGTAAATATTATAAAACATTTAAAGACTTAACACTATTTCTTCTCAAACTGTTGCCAAAAATGAAAGAGAAGCAAATACCCCCAAACTCATTTCATAAGGCAAGGATAATCCTAATAACAAAGCTAGATAAAAATACTTATAGAAAATAAAACCATTAGCCAATATCCTTGATGAATACAGATGCTAAAATTCTCAACAAAATACTAGCAAACTGAATTCAGCAGCACAATAAAAGATTCATTCACCATGATCAAGTGGGATTTATCTTTGAGATGCAAGGATAGTTCAGATTACACAAATCAATCAATGTGACACATCATATGAATACAGTAAAATTTAAAAATCATATGATCATCTTAATAGATGCAGAAAAAGCATTCAACAAAATTCAACATCCATTCACAATAAAAATTGTTAGGCATAGAAAAAATGTATCTCAACATAATAAAGGCCACATATAACAAGCCCACAGGTAATATCATACTCGATGGTAAAAGGATAAAAGCTTTTCCTCTAAGATCATGAACAAGACAAGGGGACCCACTCTCACGACTCCTATTCAACATAGTACTGGAAGTCCTAGCTAGAACAATCAGTCAAGAAAAAGAAGTAAAAGACAACAGAATTGAAAAGGAAGAAGTAAAATTGCCTCTATTTGTAGACGACATGATTTGATATATAGAAAATCCTAAAGACTCAAAAAAATATTATGACTAATTAATGAATTCAATTAGGTGGCAGAATACAGAAGTAGCATACAAAATTCAGTAGCATTTCTATTCTCTACAGTAACAAATTTCTAGAGAAAGAAAGAAAGAAGGAAAGAAAGAGAAAGAAAGAAAGAAAGAAAGAAAAGAAAGAAAGAAAGAAAGAAAGAAAGAAAGAAAGAAAGAAAGAAAGAAAGAAAGAGAAAGAAAGAGAGAGAGAGGGAGAGAGGGAGGGAGGAAGGAAGGAATGG
>LNAC01000562.1:0-27003 GCA_002007465.1 Ailurus styani | reverse complement strand
ATATATATATATATATATATATATATGTATGTGTGTGTGTATTTATTTACTTGAGAGAGAGGGAGAGACAGAGAGAGCAGGGGGAGGGACTGAGGGAGAAAATCTTCAAGCAGACTCCCTGCTGAGTACAGAGCCCAAGACGGGGCTTGGCTGCACTACCCATGAGATCATAACCTGAGCTGAAACCAAGAGCTGGAAGCTTAACCAACTGAGCCACCCAGGTGCCCCTAAACTGTACTTTCTATCTATAGCTTACATAGCACTAGGGATCATCCCTCAATTTGATTCATTTACTGGAATCTTCTAGAGGAGATAAAGAAACTAAATTACTCTTTTCTCCCCTCCTTCACAACCAGAACTCCAGGTGCTAAATAATTATGACCTATAGCATGTATTAAGAAATTATATCCATAACTGGAAACCTATATCTCCTACTCCCCTTCATTCATTTTGCCCATCCTGCACCCCGGTTATATTATGAATAAGCCACAGAAATAAAAGTTACAGCATAGGGAATACAGTCAATGGTATTGTAATAGTTGTATGGTGACAGATGGTAGCTACACTTGTGGTAAGGATAGCATAACGATAAAGCTGTTGAATCACTATGTTATACACATGAAACTAAGGTAACATTGTGTGTCAACCATACTCAAATAAGAAGGAAATTGTTCGTCGATAGAAGAATGGATAAAAATGATGTCATACAAATACCCACACACCCATGCAATGGAATATTACTTGGCCATAAAAAAGAATGAAATCTTGCCACTTACAACAACATGGATGGATCTAGAGGTATGATGCTAAGTGAAATAAGTTAGAGAAAGACAAATACCATATGGTTTTATACATGTAGAATTTAAGAAACATAACAAATGACCAAAGAAATAAAGAGATAAGCAACATCAACAAAAAAACCAGACTCTCAAATGTGGAGAACACACTAATGGTTACCAGAGATAGGTGGGTGGGGGGATGCATGAAATAGGTGAAGGGGATTAGGAATACATTTATCATGATGAGCACTGGGTAATATATAGAATTGCTGAATCAGGGTCGCCTGTGTGGCTCAGCGGGTTGGGCCTCTGCCTTTGGCTCAGGTCATGGTCTCAGGGTCCTGGGACTGAGCCCCGCATCGGGGTCTCTGCTCAGCGGGAAGCCTGCTTCCCCCTCTCCCTCTTCCTGCCTCTCTGCCTACTTGTGATCTCTCTCTCTCCCTCTCTCTGTCAAATAAATAAATAAAACCTTTAAAAAAAGAATTGCTGAATCATTATATTAAATACCTGAAACTAATATAACACTGTATATTAATTATACTTGAATAAAAAAAGTACATCCAAATTAACCATTATTTTGAAGTTATCAGTATTTCCTATTTCATCAATGACACAGATTTTCATATCATAAAATTATAAATTGTTATAAAATTATAAATATTATAAAATTATAAACCCGTTGGCATTATACTAATAATGAATATGAAGTGAGTTTCCACAAACTACTTGTACATTATTATGGACTTGGTTAAATTTGACTACCACTTGCTTCTTTAGCCTCAACTCTTAATAATTGCTCTGGGCACAATGAACTACTGAAATTTTTGTCAAGAAGTGTTCTGTTCTGCCTCACGTTTTTATATGTTTTATCTGTAAAGATCAACTTATCAGTCTCTACTAAATTCTGATTGTTCTTTCAGATTGGCTGAGACATTACATTTCCTAGGAATCAAATCCTATCTCAATTTCTAACTCAACCTGAGTTAAGGATCCTTCTTAGGTACTTCCCTGGGACCCAGTGCTTCCCTTACCAGAGATCTGTCATGGAAGGTTTTGTATGGCTCTTTTAACTTTGCTCCCTTCTCCCACAATAAGCTTCTGGAAGGCAAGGAACAATATTATAACATACTTTATATTGACTATAATAAACATAGTCTAAACACAGTCTATGAATAAAGCCAGTTTCTGTGCTATTATTGCTATCTAAAGTTGGATTCGGGACATTGTTTTTTCATTATATTGTAATAATACCCAAAAAATTAATGTAATGTCATCATTAGTTAAAGAGAACTCATTATGTGATATTGGGGTTCTCGATATTTATTTAATTTCAACCTAATATAGCATTATATTAGAACTCAGTTATGAAATTTATGTGATTACCATCTATTATTTTTTTAATATTAAAAGCAGGTAAGCACTAACCAAACTATAGCTTTCACATTCCAATGTTTCAAATTATTAACATTCCAAATATTTCAAATCTTAACTCATTATTTTAGATGTTAAGAGTCATCCTCTTCCTGTGAAAGATTTACCAAAGACCTAAGAATTACAGGTAAGTCTGATGCAGTTATGTGATAAATGCTCTTAATCTCATTCTTATGACTAAAGAAACTTAAACTATTTTTTAAAGCTCCCTATAAGGAAAAATGGGAATAAAGTGGACATAGTATTTTAAAAATAAAAATTTCATTTCCATATCAACAAACAGCAGTATTTCACCTAGCCAATACTATGATTATAATCTTCTTGTAAATTTGACCATATTTCACTGAGAGATCAATAAATATAGGTAATCCATAGACAATAACATGGAAATAGCTGAATTTAAATAGCCCAAAAATAAATATATTTATTTTATAAATAAGTATTTTTCAGAATCCCATGAGCAAATATACAAATATAATTTTGACTCTAGTTTAAATCATGTATTCTTTCAAAGTCTGTATAATTCCCATGCCTTGCAAAGGGAATCAGGCTTAAATTATCCACAGTTATATGAAAAACTTTTAAATGTTTGGTTTTTTTAAATAAAATTCACAAAAAATATACTCCAACTGCTTTAGACTAACATTTTTATCTGAGAATATTTTTAGATTGACAGAAAAGTTGAGGAGAGCATACAGAATTCCCACATATTCCCCTACCCAGTCTGCCCATTGTTAACATCTTACGTTAGTATGGGATATTTGTCACAAATAAAGAATCAATGTTGTTGATATACTATTATTCAGTAAAAGTCCATAATTTATTCATATTTCCTTGTATTTACTAATGTCTATTTTCTAGTAAAGTATCTCATCCAGGATATTATGCTACTTTTATTTGTCAAACCTCCCGAAACTCCTCCTGACTATGACAATTTCCCAGACTGTTTTTGTTTTTGATGACCTTGACAGTTTTAAGGAGTACTGGTCAAATGCTTTATAGATTGTCCCTCAGTTGGGTTTTGCTGTCTGTTTTTTCTCACGATCAGACTGGGGTTACATTTTTGAGGGAGGAAACCACAGAGGTAAGATGTTATTTTCATCATAGTATATGAAGGGAACATTCTACTAACGTGACTCACCACTGTTCACGTTGACCTTGATCACATGGCTAGAGTAGTGTTTAACAGGTTTTTCCACTATAAAGTTAATCTTTTCTTTCCCCTTTCCATACTGTAGTCTTCAGAGGCAAGTCACTAAGCACAGCCCAAATTTAAGGGTATGGCATCATGTTCCACCTCTTTGTGGATAGAGTTTCTACATAAAATAATTGGAATTAAACTGAATAAAGATATTAGTCTGTTTCCTTCAATTATTTATTTATTCACTTATTTATATTAGTATGGACTCATGGATATTTGTTTTCTATTTTGAGTTATAATCTAATATGACTTAATTTTGGGAGGACGATTTACTAGGAAATAAGTCTAGTTCATTTCTGCTTAAGTAGGTTTTTTAAACTGCTCCTTAGCTTTAGCCAAGGATTATTTCTAATGAAGCAATTTTTGAATCAGAATTTTGTTTGGAGAACCCTATATACTAATAAATAATCCTGTCCATCAGTACTGAAACATCTCATTTGCTTTCTTTTCTAAGGAGCCTCTCAAATAAACAATTTTGTTCAAATTAAACATTTCTCACAAATCATTTTTGTTGACATTACGTCACTTGTGGAGACTGAAACAATAATTAGGATTGTAAGGAGAGTATACAAGAACATAAGAAGCAGGAGGCTTTCCCTGGAAGAGCATAGGATTTAGATTTAGACAACCCCATTAAAGGTAACTATGGGAACTCTATACTTTACATCTTGGTCTTCCAATCTGACTGGCAGGCCACCTCTGAACACAGACCTGACAACTGTACCCCCAAAACCAATGGAAAACTAGAGAGGACATTCTCACTTGTCTCAGGATAAAAACTTAAAGTATAAAGATAAATTCATCCAGTTTTCTTGCTGACATACAGCAAAGTTTGTTCAAATAGATGCATATTTGATAAGAATCACAAATTCACTAGTCTTGTAAGGTTAGCTCCAGCAATAGGCTTATAAGGCCTATGCCTTTTTTAATTTGAGACTCAACCTATGATTCTCCTTCTTATCACAAGCAACTCTTTTTAGACAGGATAATACAAAAATAGAAGCACAAAAGAATATAAAAGGATGACCTAAAAATTGCTTGCTTCTACCATGGATGCTAAACAAATTGAAACAAATAAAACCTGAGTAACAAACTGAGAATAAAAAGCTGAGGAATTCAGTGCAAAGAGAGTTCTGACCTGGTACTGACTTAGCACATAGGCAGGATCCCCATAAGACATGAGCAACAAGGCATAAGAGGCCTCTGAATATCATAGCTGGTTGAAGACTGGAAACCATAGCAATGGACAGTGCAAACTCTATCTCCACAGAACCTCCAGGAAAACTGTGGAAAAAAACAAAGACCAACCAAATGAGATAAACGGAGGCAATTTATCCAGAGTTTGCTACTATCAAGGGAGTTAGCCACCATGAACTAGATTTGGCAGAAACTCAAAGGCTGGCAGAGAAGTGGGAAAGCTTGAGAGAGATAGGGGTGGGGAGAGAGAGAGAGAGAGAGAGAAACAGAGAAAGAGAGAGAAATGTGGGAAGGGAGGGAGAAAGTCTTCAAGTATGTTCTGTTTATAGGTTACTCATATGGGGAAGCTGAGAGTGGGCTAATTAGAAGTAGGGTATCTCAGGTGATTGACTTTGGAAATATTTGGCTCTATCTTCTTGGTTCTGTGTTGGAAACAGGGACTAAGTTGGTAATCACTGAACAAGTCTGGTCCATTCTGGACTAATTGCTATATAGGTTGTAGTTTGGCCTTCTTGGCTGTTTGCTACAGACATTACAGATCATATATTGTCATATATAGTCTGACCATTGTCCATTTATATATTCACTTTTTTGATATTTTTTTGTCAGGTAAGCTTTTATCAAATTTAATCATATTTTACAATCATTTAACGGGTATAATTTAACTGGAATAGATAGTATTTTCACATTACCAAGCATCCTTGATCAGATCAGTCAAGGTTCTCCAGAGAAACAGAACAAGTACCATATATAAAAACACACACACACACGTGTGTGTGTGTATGATTTCAAGGAATGTGCTTATACTCAACGATGGGTTTATAAAACTCACAAGGCATGCTGGTATCCTGGAACTCTTAGACAAGAAGTTTATACTGCACCTTGAGGGAGATTTCTTTTTCCCTCAGGAAAATCTCAATTTTGCTCATAAGTCTTTTTAACCGATTAGATGAGGCCCATCCATATTTGCAAAAAAAATCTTTCCTTAAACTCAACTGATTGTAGATGTTTACCACATCTACAAAATACCTTCAGAGCAACACGTATCTTATTGAATTAAGTACTACAGCCTAGCAAATTTGACACATAAAACTAAATATCATAATCTACAATTAGAAATATTCTTTCCAAAATTTGGGTTTTTTTTGTATATTTCACTTTTGTAAAATTTTTATTATTTCTTTTGAAAATATTATAGGGCTCTTTATAAATTATATATTATGACTGGCTATTACAGTTATACCAGATAGCAGTTTTAATGTGATTACATTGAACCAGCCAACTTATTGGAGAAGCAACTTTTCCTAAAAATATTTATCTGGATATGGAAATGCAGGTACATCATTTATTGTATTCTAACATTTTTATTATACAAAGAAGCATTAAAATTCAAATTCTGACAGGTGCATTTAAATATTGTAGTCTTAACCCCACCACTACCAAAAAGAAAAAAAAAAAAGGACAAAACCACACACGAGGAATTTTTGTAAAAATTCTGGGAGTCTTTTTCTTTTTGATTGTTTTTCATTGAATTTTCATATGTGTAGTGCAATATAGAATAATGAAACTGATGGTGTTTCAGAAGAGATAAACAAAATTTAGATTACTGGGGACATCTTCCTACGTTACATTGTACAGAAAGCTGGTGATAAGACAAAAGATAGAGGGACATACACCATTTCATGAATATTAACAGCATGAGAAAATGCACACCTGCAGAGGGTTGGAATTTTCCACAAGGCAATGGAACTTCACTGTACTCTACATGAAGTTCCATTTCACTGGCTACATTTTAACTCCTGGTAACTTTAACTCCTATTCTCATTTATTGTTCTCTTCTCAAATTTTCCCATATTTTAGTAGAATATGAATAAATGACCCTCATTCAAATTTTGTCACAACAATTTAAAAGTAACTCTTAAAAACTGATTTTTAGAGAAGAGGAGACACAGTAAAAGCCAAAGGCTTACAGATAGAAAAAATAACTTAAAATTTCATTTTATTTCCATTTTAAACCACTCAAATTATTGAGAGAACATGTTGAGATATCTATATTGTACTTGGAATGTATTTACTAAACATTCCTCTAAAAGCACAACTGAAATTCATTTACTTTCTTTCAATATCATTTATTCCTTTCCACAGAGAGATGGTGCTTAAACATAATGTAATTCCAGAGTTATCTAAATCTTAGATAAAATCAGACACTTCTCCCAAATGTAATAACAAATGGTAAAAAAATATCCCCCAAATTAGAGCTTTATTTCACATTATCACCATTTCTACATGCACTTAATAATGCAAAAATATGACCAAAGGAAGAAGCAATAGAATCTCCCCTAGATAGTTTAATAGGTTGTGAAGGAAAACAACAGGATAAGTATAAAGAATACCACATAGGACAAAAATGTTGTGTGTGTGTGTGGTAGAGAAGAGGAGGAAAGGAAGGAGAATGTATATGGTTATGTATACTTCAAAGACTTCAAAAAAGGTGCCCGTAAGAAGGGACATTTAAACTAAACCTGTTGTTTAAATGTGATTCTCCTAGTAAGTGAGCTTCTAAGTGTTACTGGAGTATTTAGTTTATGTGGCTCAACCAGTTACTAAGAAAAGAAAAAGAAAAGCTGTTTCTTCTATTGGAGCCAGTTGAACAGGAATTACAAACAAAACACCTGTGGGGATGATTAACCAATGACTGTACTGGAAAGTACTCTCCCTCCCAAGAGATATTCCTTGTAGGTATGTTCTCACGGTGTTTTCATGAAGCCCTCAGTTTGCTAAGTTACTTTTTTTTTCCCCAAGACTGAAGGTGTGAGTAGTGATGTTTCTTGAGTAGCTCCTGGAGGACGCTACAACTCTTGGAGGGACGGGCTATGCCACCCTAAATCTGTCCTCTCAGTTATCCAAATCTTTCTAACCTTTCTAACCTTTCCTTTAACTGAGGAATTTTTTTTTTTAAGATTTATTTATTTGAGAGAGAGAGGGCATGAACAGGGTAGGGGCAGAGGGACAGCGAGAGAATCTCAAGCAGACGCCCCACTCAGTGCAAAGCCTGAGGTGGGGCGGGGGTAGGGGCTCAAGGCAGAGTTCGATCTCATGACTCTGAGATCATGACCTGAGCTGAAACCAAGAGTCATACACTCAGTGAGCCACCCAGGCGCCCCTGACTCATTCTGGAGAACCTTACCAACCTACAAGATTCTGAAAGCTTTCTGAATTACTGAAGAATAAATATAGATTTTTAATTAGGGTTGAGTGGTAAATATATTGTGGTCCTTTGATTGCCATAATCATATAAGACATAGATGGGAAGTATTAGTCAAAAAATGTGATCTCTAATATTATTTTACTAATGTCTGATAAGCAATTTTTCAATTTCAGCTACTCTGCTCTCATTCATAATCAACCCACATTAAAAAGGCACACACTAAAATGATCCATCTTGATAACAACAGTAAAGAAATATGGCATGCAAATATAGATTTTTTTTTAAATAACCAGCTTCCAAATGCTGAACTTCCTTTCTTAGACATTTTATTTTTCCCTCCTTGCAAACATATACTTTCTTTTCTTTGCCTAAGATACCTTTTCTCTATCCCTCTATCTTTCAAATCTATGCTCATATTCCCAAAGGTTTATAACCATAGAGTGACAAATCACCCGCAACTTTGCAGACACAGGTTTGTTTATCTATAGGGAACCCCCCCCACCACCACCTGCTGACTGAAAAAACAAAATCATTAGGTTCTATTTTTTAAAATTAAGCTGCTATGCCTCCTGCTGATGTAATCTGTTATGGAATATAGGTAGGTCCCGCTGCCATAGCATAATTAAATAGCAGACTCTAGCAGCAAGACCTCTGACAATATCAATTTAAAATGCTTTTAAATAAACAAATCTAATATCAAAGATGCATAGCACTTTTCACAAAAGAACCATCAAAACACATGTTTGTTGTGTATCTGCTGTCCTGCTGGCTCCATCAAAGGAGAGAGAGAGAGGGCATGAACTCTAAGTGGCCTGACGAAAGGAAACAGTCACTTGGGTCAGCATGTTTTCTTGTTCTACTGAGAAGAGATAAACAAAACAGAACAAAAAAACCAAAAGCTAATGTCAAAATAAAAACAGAGATGAAAATTTCTACCATTACAGGTCACGTATTTTGCACTAGACAAAACAGGTGCACTACTACAAATTTTAAAAGAATAAAAAAGATGCTGCATATTTAATGTATTTCAAAAAGTATATACAGAAATTAAATTTTTTAGGTGTTTCTTAATTGGTAACACAAAAAGTTCCACTTATATTTTGTCTTGGTTCTCTACAAATAATTAACTTTACAGGAGAATACATCCACTGCTTAGACATGTGTGGGTTTGAATAACTGAAATTATCTACTAAGAGATTCCATGTGGAATATAAATTCCTAAAGCCTATGTACCAATTTTATATCTGCTTGCTAATCTTGGGTTTCACACTGATGCATTCTAATCTCTTACAGGTCACACATCAATACACTGTGCTAAATATCCCTTACCATATGTGAATAAAATAACAGAAGAACAAAAATGATTTCATACACACACTATAGCATAGTGCCATGTTTACATACATATTAATCAGTGAATACTGCTTTATAATATAATCAGTTTGCTGTATATTAAAGAAGCATATATAGCATAAACTATATTGCTAGGGGCATTTTTCAATAGTTCATAGTCAGTAAATGAATTATATTACAGCAGTAACAGAATTTATTTCTGTGAACCCAACCCTTGTCATGTAGTTTTTCAGTGATTCCCAGTTTACTCCAAGCAATCTATAAATGTTCCTAGAATTGGGTTTTTCTCTTTTATCGATTAATGCCCAGCATATAGACAATATCATTCTGATTATTTAGAAAACTTCTTGATTAATATGATCTATTCAAGTCAGTAAAGAAGTCAGGTATATAAGATAGTGGTATCAGTCAAGTTCAGAAAAATAGGAAAACAGAAACCACACACTTTTTTGGGCAGTGAATGTTATGTAAGGAATTGGTTAAACAGGCACTGAAGGACTTACTATAGCAGCTCACACCTCTAGAGCCGAGAGAACACAGGGAAGAGGTTGGGGTTATCAGAACCTAGAGATATAGGATTCTCATATCTCTGAAAAGGAGGTGTTGCCTGCCGATGCTGATAAATCTGAGGTTGGTTGGGAAAATATGGATAAATCAAACTTGGGAACTAAAACCTACTGCCTGTACTGTGAC
Organism: Ailurus styani; assembly: GCA_002007465.1. Classification (NCBI taxonomy): domain Eukaryota; kingdom Metazoa; phylum Chordata; class Mammalia; order Carnivora; family Ailuridae; genus Ailurus; species Ailurus styani. Next base: position 17,141 of record LNAC01000562.1, on the reverse strand, counting down.
TGCTGAGACAACATTAATGGAAACAGTAAGGGGCAAGTACCTTCTTCTTCCAGCTGCCTTAGGGCCTCCCTCAACTGCCTTCTGGTGGCAGAGCTTAAGAGGGATCCAGCAGGTGAAGGAGAAATGGGATTTGCAGAATCACAGTCCCAGTGTTACAAAGCAGAATACAGGGTTAGTTAAAGCTGACCCATAACAGCTTAGTAACAACACTCACAGAAATCCCAGTTCTTATGAGAAGTTCCAATATATTCATATTTAGTGTTCATTTTACTCTTAAACATGTAGTGATGTGGATGACAAATTATATGGATGCTCTAGAGATAATGCTGTTTATCCAAATTAAATCAAATAAAGTGATAAATAGGTTTCAAAGATAGCCAACTTCAATTTCTCTCCTCCTATTTGTACTGTGCTGCTTCCCATATGAAGAGTCAGAGTCTACATCCTTTTACCTTGAATCTGGGCTGATCTTAGTAACTTGCTTGCTGACAAGAATGTGGTAAGAGCAACCTTCTGGAGTTCTGAGGTTAGGCCACAGAAAGCTTTGCAGTATCTGCCTGGGTCTCTGTTTGCTCTGGAGACACTTCCTCTCATAACCCAGCCACACCATGCTGTGAGGTGCCCAAATGACATAAAGAGACCATGCGGAGGGGCTGCAGTGGATAGCACAACCAAAACCCCAGCTTAGAACCAACATCAAGTACCTACCATGCCTTTCATGCATGTTAAGACTTCAGATGATGACAGCCCCAGCTGATACCCAATTACCACCACAGGAGAGACAAAAATGAGAACTGCTTAGCTGAACTACATTAACAAACATACATATCAAAGATAAGAAACTATAGTTTTGAGCAACCAAGTTTTAGGCTGTTTAGTTATGCAGCATATATAACTAGGATACCCTACCTATTCTGTTTTCCAAGAACTTTTACTAGTGAATTTTGGTCCACCAAGTAAACATCTCTATCCTCACCCAATGAATGTTGGGCTCATCAATAATCTGGGTTTATCAATAACCTTGGTTTTTCTCACCATGGTTTCCTGTATCTTCCATTTCACTCTCCAAGAGATTATAAACACTTGAAAGGAAGGGATCATGTTCTATTTCACTTCCATATCTCCCACTTGATAACTGATGGTTAACTAGGTGTACTATCATGTTAGTTCCTGCTGCATAACCACTAGACTCAAAATCTCACATTCATGGGTCAGCAGATTGACTGCAGTTCAGCTGATCAGGCTAGGATTAATGTTACAGCTTTGCATCAGGATGTGTTTTATCTGGACTTATATTCAGGCTGTGGGTTAAATTTAGATCTAATCCATACGTTTTTCTTTGGAGGCTAAGGCTGAAGGGCAGCAGCTGCTAAGATCATTCTCTTCTTGTATTTTTATTGTATTTATTATTTCCAAATTTGTCATTTTATTAGTATTTATTATTAGGATTACTTATTTAGATGACCACTGGTTAAATTTAAAGGTAAGCCCTTTAAAGCACTGAAAGTATACCTCGTATAGTACTTACTTTGTAAGTAAGTGAGCTGGGAAAAAAGTGCACTCAAATACTGCATCATCTTTCTTCTAATTTTGTAAGGACCACAGTAAATCCATTGATACATCAATGCCTTCAAAATACATGATTAAAATATTTCGAGTTCAGACTTTATGGACATCCATAGTTGTCCCAAGTGAACATTTAAAAACATGAAGTATTAACCACACACATACAGGTGGATATTATTAAACAGAATAAATCATCAACTCCAAATACTTTGTATTCCCTGCTGTAAATCACTGATTCATGTTAGAATGATGCATTATTTTAATTCAAAGTGAATTGTGGAGGCATGTCTAAGATTTATATGATAATCCATGATAAATAACTACTCAGGTAAAGATCTGCCCTGAAGCATGAAAATAAATAACTATGAAAAAATATTAATTTTATTTTTGTTTAGTTAGATTTGTACAATTAAGTATTTATAGACTATGTTTGATTAAAATATTATTGGATTTTTTAGTAAAACTATTACCGAAACACCAGAAGCTTTTATTTTTTCTGGCAAACTACTAAGTAGTTCTGGTCTCCATGTTTTTATTATTTCATTTATAATATGATCTATAACAGCTAAAAGTAATCTGTAGTGAAAAAAATTAAAAAGTGAGGTTTTATGAGTGTGAAGCATTAACTAGGAAAACACATGAAGGGACTTTGCTGTGTGGTCAAAATGATCTATATTGTGATAAAGATGTGGATTACATGCCTGTGTGTCTATGTTAAACTAACCAAATTGTACACTTACCGTGAGATATTTGGGATGTTTCTGGTTTGGGTCTATTTTGAATAAAGTTATCATGAATATTTTTGAACATTTCTTGAAAAATGTACATACATTATCTACTGATCACATACTGAGAAGTGAAATTGCTTGGAGTATTAGTCTGCTAGGACCGCAATAACAGGATGTTATAGACTGGGTGATGTAAACAACAGAAATTTATTTTTTCACAGTTCTGAGGGTCAGAAATCTAAGATCAAGGTGCAGGCTGAGGTGATTTCTGGTAAGGCCTCTCTCCTTGACCCACAGACATCCACCTTCTTACTGTGTCTTTTTTTTTTTTTTTTAACATATAATGTATTATTTGTTTCAGCGGCACAGGTCTGTGAATCATCAGTCTTACACAATTCACAGCACTCACCATAGCACATACCCTCCCCAGTGTCCATCACCCAGCCACCCCATCCTTCCCAGCCCCCTCCTCTCCAGCAACCCTCAGTTTGTTTCCTGAGATTAAGAGTCTCTTACTGTGTCTTAACACAGTTTTCCTCCGTGTGTGGGCACTTGAAGCTGTCTCTTCCTCTTCTTATAAAAACACCAATCCTATTGATTAGGGCTCCACCCTTACCACCTCAGTTAGCCTTAAATACCTCCTTACACACTCTATCTTCGAATGGAGTTGTGTTCAGGGTTAGGACTTCCAACACATGAATTTGAGGGAAACAATTCAGTCTATATCACTGGGGCATGGTATCTGTGTTTTTGCTTTCTGTTTTTTGAGGGTTTTTTTCTGGTTTTTTGTATTTTACTTTTCCAAGTGTGCATTTTAACGGCTTTACTGAAGTATAATTGACATACAAAAAACTGCACATATTTAATGCATACAATTTGATTATTTTGGACATTGCATACACTCATGAAGCCACCACTGCAAAGTATTAGACATGTCCATTACTTCCAAAAGTCTTCTTGAGTTTCTTTATTATTGTTGTTTTAAGAACACTTAACACGAGATCCTCGATAAATTTTTAAGTGCACAACACAGTATTGTTAACTATAGGCACAAAGTTGCACAGCAGATCTCTACAACTTATTCATCTCACGTAACTGAAACTTTATACTAATTAAACTCCCCGTTTTCCCCTTTCCCCCACTCCTGCTAACCACTATTCTATTCTCTGCTTCTATGAGTTTGATTATTTTAGATACCTCATATAAGTGGAATCATTTGTCCTTCTGGTTTATATCACTTAGCATAATATCTACCAGGTTTATCTGTTGTCACATATGACAGAATTTCCTTCTTTTTTCAAGGCAGAGTAATATTTTGCTGCATGAATATACCATATATTCTTTATTCATTCATCTGTTGATGGATATGTGGGTTATTTCCCTAGCTTGACTACTGTGAATAGTGCTTCAATGAACACTGGAGTACAGAGATCTCTTCAAGATCCTGATTTCAATTACTTTGGATATATACCCAAAAGTGGCATTGCTATCCTACAATTTTTAATGTATTATTAATAATAGATTCATTGAGATATAATTCATATACTATAAATTCCACCCTTTAAAAGTACCACCTTCTCATAGATTTGTCCCATATCCTTTGAAGCTATAACTTTTTTTTATTTATTACAGTTGGCCTTGTATTATAATTATATGTATCTATCACATCTCATATACTACATGGTGCTTTTATTTTTTTTAACTTCTTATGTGAGTATTGTTGGCACACAATGTTACATTAGTTTCAGATATACAACATGGTGATTTAACATCTCTATACATTATGTTATGTTCACCACAAGTGTAGCTATCATCTGTCACCATACAATGCTATTGCAATATCACTGATTGTATTCTAAATGCTATACTTTTAAATGAGATATCACCTTTCCTCTGTCAAAATGGCTAAAATTGAAAAGCAAAATAACATGTGTTGGCAGGATGTGGAGAAAAAGAGACTCTTGTGCGCTGTTGGTTGGAATGGCAATTGGTACAGCCACTGTGGAAAACAGTATAGAAGTTGCACAAAAAATTAAAAATAGAAATACCATATGATTCAATAATTCCAAGGAAAACAAAACTTTAGTTCAAAAAGATATATGCACCACTATGTTTACTGCGGTATTATTTACAATAGTCAAATATGGAAGGTGTCCATCAATAGATGAACAGATAAAGATGTGTGTGTGTCATACACACATATATGAATATTACAAAATCATTAGAGATCTTGCCATTTGTAACAACATATGTGGACCTAGAAGGTATTATGATAAATGAAATAAGTCAGACTGAGGTGACAAATACCGTATGATTTCACTCATATGTGGAATCGAAAAAATAAAGCAAATGAATAAACAAACAAAAAAGGAGACTCAGACCTACAGAGAACAAACTAATGGTTACCAGAGGGAAGGGAGTTGGGGGAAAGGCAAAATGGGTGAAAAGGAGTGGGAGATTCAGGTTTCCAGCTATTGAATGGTGCCCATGTTTTTGGTGAAAAGGGAATATCTGGGGGGCACCTGAGTGGCTCAGTCATTAAGCATCTGTCTGCCTTTGGCTCAGGTCATGATCTCAGGGTCCTGGGATTGAGCCCCGCATCAGGCTCCCTGCTCAGTGGGCAGCCTGCCTCTCCCTCTCCCACACCCCTGCTTGTGTTCCCTCTCTCACTGTCTTTCTCTCTGTGTCAAATAAATAAATAAAATCTTAAAGAAAAAGAAAGAAAGAAAGAAAGAAAGAAAGAAAGAAAGAAAGAAAGAAAGAAAGAAAGAAAGAAAGAGGATATTTTCAAATTACTTGGGAGCTTTTGGATTAAGATGGGCACAGACTCAGGTTACAGGTTATAGTTTTATGGAAATATATAGTTTTATGGAAGCTTTTTAGTGTCTTTCCTGTGTTTTAGAATTTAAAATAAAAGGGCAACATACTACACCACTCCTCATAGATCACCACATACATTTGTTAGTGCTCCTGTCACAGCTACAACTGTGCTTCAGTGGCCACACCTAGTATACAACAGAATGTGCCCCTCTGTCCAAACTCAAACATATGTTACTATTGCACAATTGACCTAGCTTGAAATGTATCTATTCAGAAAACAAGACAGAAGATACTGCAATCAGCATTAACTTAGCCAAGTGCAGCAGAGCTTCTGAACCTTGGCTCAACCTTGGCTGCATATCAAAATCACCTGGGGAGTTTTTAAACTCCCTAGCCTCATTCTTAACCCCAGACAAATTAAATCAGAGTCTTTGCAGGTGAGAACCATGCATCAGCATTTTTTTAAATTCCCAGGTGATTCCTATGTGCAGCTGAGACTGAAGATATATAGCTTCCAATAACTGCAGTTCACATGAGGATAATTTTATTAAGTCTGATTATTCATTCAACATTATTTTTAGACTCTTGCTATACTACTCCCTTGCATGCAAAGCACAGCTGGTAGTTATATTAATGTAAAACATTTCAAATTAACAACTTATATGCAAAGGATAAATGTGTCTTATTAATTAATGAATCTTATGCTCTGTATAATGTCCCACTCACAGGTGGTGCCAAAAAGATTAAATATAAGAAAAACTTTGATATCAAAAATTTTAAATAAAGTATATTTAGCTAAGTTTCTCACCTTTACAGACAGAAGTTATACATAATCAAAAAGAAGATGATAATAAACCATGTGGTACTAAATTAGAGTCAGGAGCATCAGAATAAACTAATGTTCAGTTTAATAAGACTGACAGACAGCAAAACAATTACAGGTACATTGCTCACAAACGTTATTACATCTACATATATATTTATAATCCGTTTGCAGACAAGGCCTAGAAACAAAGACACTTCAGCAACGAGTATACCCAGTGCCCGTAACTTAGCTTCTAAACACTATTTTTTTTCTTTTTTTTAATTTAATTTATTTTTTATTATTATTATTTGCCCCAGGTGTACAAGTCTGTGAATCATTAGGATTACACCTTTCACAGCACTCACCATAGCACAAACCCTCCCCAATGTCCATAATCTAAATACTATTTTTTAATAAAAGGAACCAGGTTCCTTGGAAAAATTACTGATTCTAGGGCTGGACAGGCAAAATACAAGATGAGCTTTGAGCATCTTATAGTACCAGAAAGTAAGGAAGTACTCAAAATGCAAAGGAATGGGGACATGTTATAGAGACAAAGGAGCTAACTGTAGAGAACTCCCGGTGGCTAAAGGTGGAACAATTTGAGCAGCAAAAGAAATCACCATATTAAATTATAACCCAAAGTATAAAATAAATATACATGATTCCATACAGACATAAATAAATGAGTAAATAAATGGTAGAGAACAGATGAATCTTTCTTAGAGAAGAATCCATTTAATATATGCAGATATTCCTGCTTCCAGGGGGTAGAGTTTGTAACACACACACACACACACACACAACTAGGGTGAGCTTGACTTAGTAATTTGTTTCCAAAGAACAGAATAGGAAAGGTTATAGTTTTACACTGGAGAAACGTAGCAAAAAATACCTTCACCAAGTGATAAAACTTAATATCCTCAATGATGTCTGGGGATCATGTACCCCCTTGATATGATATGATATGATATGATATGTGATAAGAAGGGCATTTTACCTCTGCTCATAAACCCATAAACTCAGCCTAATCATCAGAAAAACACTACAAAAATTAGACTGGAGGATGTTTTACAGGATACTCGGTAGTAGTTGTCATTCAAGGCCATTAAAAAAAAAAAACAAAAAAAAAAGGAAAGAGTAAGGAAGTGTCACTGACCAGAGGAGACTGAAGATACCTGAGAACTAAATGCATTGTGGTACTCCAGATTGGATCCTGGAAAAGGAAGAGAAGATTAATGGCAGAACTGGTGAAATTGAAATTAAAACTATAGTTTAGTCAAAAGTAATGTACCAAGGTCAGTTTCTCAGTTTTGAAAATGCACTATGACAATGTAAGATGTAAACAATGGGGAAAATTGGACAAGGGGTATATAGGACCTCTCTGTACTATCTTTGCAATTTTCTGAAAATCAGAAATTATTCCAAAATAAAAGTTCATTTAAAAAAATCTACGTAATTGGAAAGATATCCCTCTCAGAATAAAAACATGGATAAACACATTTAACTATTACAGGTACCACAGAGATTTCTTTTTCCACAGTTAAAGAGCATATTTTAAAAAGAAGGAAATGTGATAGCCATTAAAACCTAAACTGCTCTTCCACAATAAGTAAAATTATATTTTATACTATTCCCAAGGCAGCTATTTAAGATCATGTGCTATGCTTGTTCTGGGTATAAATCAAGCATTGAAACTAAAAACCCATTTAGATAAATGTTCCTTCAAAACATTTTTTTTTTCTCTCTTCACTATATGTGTATCTAAGAGTTTAAGTACATTTAAACAAAGGGAAGAAATCAGTTGCCTAAATTCTTTATCTTGTCACAGATTTAGTAGAAGGAATTTTATTTCTCTCATCATCTCTTGCAACTGATTTCAATTCTGCAATATTATTTCTTTAGAAGAAGTTTAGTTTAATATTGCTACTGCCTCAGGATATATTGTTTCTATGGAATTTTATTTAGGTCTTAGAATTCATTTGGGTTAGGAAATGTTCCAGAAATTACATCTCAACTTTATTTAAGTTTTAATTCTACTAAATCACAGTGGGCCTAAGGATTGTACAAAAGACTGCTGTGTAAAATTTAGGTTTTCACCTAGTAAAGATCTAGATACAAAAAGTCAAATGAATGGGCTCTTCAATAATTTAAATCAAGAGAATACTACAAACATCATTTCACAGATCCATATAACTATAGTATGTTAAATGTTATAGTATTATATGTAGAATACTTTTCACAAATGGAATAGAATGAGGACAGTCCTGGGTTTTATTCTGGTTTCTGAGTGTGTGTGTGTGTGTGCATGTATATGTGTGTGTGTGTGTGTGTGTATTTGTGTTCTCCCACTTCTATAATATTACTTTTCTTTTCATTCATTCTTTTCTGCTGTTTTCTATGTCTACTTTCAAATAAAATCGTATTTTGTTTTCTAATGAGCAAACAGTTGACAGATAAAAAGAATATAAACATTAGAAGGGAAATGACAATTAACTAAAATTAAACTCAATCAATTTCTCAGTAACTACATTCACTTCTCTAAACATCTGTGGTGGACTGTTACTTTGGTAATTCTTCAATGAATCATGCTTCAGAGATTTCAAGTTTTATGTAACCACCCTCTCACTACTGTGAGTGTTTTGACATAATTTTTTTTGTTGTTGTTTTTAAAGAGACATAGAAGTGACCCTATGCCAGTTCTGAGCCTAGCCCTTAATTGGTCTGGTAACTTTCTACTTTCTCTTCTTTGGAATGCTTGCTCTAGAACGCTTCTTGAAATCCAACCACCATGCTATGAAGCAGCCCAGCAGCCACATAGAAGAAAAGCTTGGCCCTGACTAAACCCTCTAGCTGAGATCTCACTAGAGCCTCCAGATGACTATAGCCACTGCAACCCCCGCTGACACTACATGGAGCAGAACAAAACAATCAACCTGCAGAATCATGAAGGATAATAAATTCCTGTTTTAAGACACTAAATTTTGGGATGGCTTGTTTTATAGTAATAGATAACTAAAACAACTTTATAGTAAATGCTTAGATTAAAAGAAGAGCCATTGTTACACATGGTTTTTAGGATGACTGCTTCTATTGTCAGTGAGTCCCTGAGACAAAGAAAAATAGGTGACAGTTTGGAAACTGCCCAGAAAAAGGATGCAATAGGTTAATTCCTCTTATATGATTATGTTCTTCTAAGAGGAATTAGGAGGCCTTTGACCCAAAAATTTAGAACCATAGTGTAGCACATTGCTACTCAAAATACGGCTTTCTATTGGCAAAATTAGCATCATCTGGAAACTTTTTAGAGCTAAAGAATTTCAGACCCCACAAAGACCTACTAAATTAGACTCTGTATTTTAACATGATCCCTGGGTGACTAGTTTGCACATGCATATAATAATAGGTGATATGACAAAATTAAATCACACAATTACCTAATAGTGTATGAACTTATCTTTCCAACCAAATGATAATGTTCTTTCTACCCAGGCTAACAGTTCCTCAAATAAAATTTACCTAACATAGAAAACAAAGTCTAAAAACAAAAACAACAACAAGAAAGTAAACAAAATCTAATCATACTTTCCCAACTCTCTAATTTCATGTGGAAGCTATAAATTACACTTCTTTGATATATGTTATATCCTCCTAGAGCCCACATCACTACTTGTCTGATCTATTCCACTGGACAAGAGAGGGTCCTGCTCTTGTGTTATGCCTCAGAGGCCTGTGTTTGCAGTCTTTCTTCAAAATTTTTAAGCCCTCCTTTGGTGATTGGGACTAACCAGAGCCAATATTGCCATCCAGCAAGCATGCAGAAACTGTTCTATTGCCCATCTAGGCCCCAGTCTGTTTCTCCCCTTCAGCTCTATACTCTCCCCCTTCCTCTCCTCCTACATCCCTCACCATGTACGGTCAATCAGATACCCCCAAAGTGCTTTCAAAGTCATGCCTGTGGAGTCATCTGCGGCCCTAGTGTCCAAAAAGATTGCTCCTGCTGATAGGCGTGATATGTCTTTCATGGGATTGCATGAGATTAGGGTACCAGAATGGTGCTGACATACTGATTTTAGTGATTCTTACTCACATTGGACATAGGCGAGTTCAGGGTCCTAGGGCTTAGAAGCTATGAATGGTCAACAAATGACCCTTGGGCTTAACTGTGTGTGCAGGCCCATGAGTGCGCTCCCTCCTGCTCATGTTCTTAACCTGGTGACACCTCCAGTCTACAGCACATAAAGGTGGCAGGAGTGGCATCAAGAATCATTTATCCTATGCCTACCCACCCCACCCATGCTTTCTATCAGTCATGAGCCATGTTACAGGAATGACACCATTCTTCTCACTCTACCCAGACACATTTCCTACCTTCCCCACTGGTTGCAGTATACAGAAATACAGGGATGACACCAACTGCAAAAGAGATCATATTCTAAGAATTCACTGATAAAAGCCTAAAGAGTTCAAGAGAAGACACAGTCTTACCTCTGTGCTACATAATGATGAATGGTGGATGAATTTAAAATGACCAGAAAACAGATTATCATTCATATATTGCTATATGGTCTATCCAAGACTCATATTTATAGTCATCATCAACTAAGCAGAGTAAAAACATTGGTATGAGTCTTTGGAAGCCACTATTCATTGGTGGCATGATGGATAATAGAGTGTCATGACTAATGATATAACCTCCACTAAATAAGTGGTTTTAGAGATTGGCAGAGACAAGATTTATGTTATTTCAGTAGGGGAAAAAAGCCATGGTGTTGATGTAAGAAGTGTTGCTACTATTTACTCATGGTAGGAGAAATGAAACTAGTCAGGAATAACCATTGGACAATAAAGAACACAAAGAGGTAGTTCCTGGACCTAAACAAGAAGAGATGGCATCTTGACAATGCAAAGAATCTTCATGTGACTAACTGGATTAAGTATTTCTTGTCTTCCCATTATTCTCCCACCCTTATGGTTTTTCAGACATCCCTATATTCCCTATGCTTTGCTAGTTCTTATTCATTCTTGAAAACCCACATCAGGTATCCACTAACCTAGAACACTTTCTTCAAAAGGCATTTAAGAAAAGATAGTTATCTCGCTCGTTATAAAACAGCTACTCTATAAATAGAGATAGTGATGGAGTTTACAAATATAAAAGTGTACACAAATATAAAGTGTTTACAAATATAAAGAGATGTAGACACGTATTCCCATGCACCCTAGATCAGTCCTTTTTATGAGTATACCATACCTTCAGGCTGTAAACTCCTTGTAGGACCATATGTTATTCTATTTTATAGGCAGGATGAATGATACACAGATAGACACCAAATTGAATTTTAAATAAATAAGTGAATACACTTAAGCCTGTGATTGGACCACCTACAAATTACTTTCATAACATTTATTTTCACTGATAATGCAAGGTATATAATTATTATAAAAATATTGAAAAATATAGCACATTTTTAAAAAGAAAATAAAGATCATTCATAATTCTTCCATAGTCATGTTAACATATTTCTTCGTAATTAAAAAATATGAACTTTTTCTAAAATTATAAGGTAACTACTGGACAATAAAAAAATAAAGTTTTAATCTATTTTCCTACCAATTAGATAGATTAATGAAGATTGGAAATAAAATCATCCTAAAAATATTTTCTGGTTGAAGTTAAGGAGAGAAAATATATATTTTAACACTCCTCTTGTCTTTATATTATAAATGGGAGCAATTGTGGATAGATAGTACAGTAATGGGGCATAACTTTTAGCCTGGTTAGGTTTCATTGCATGGAGGGAGAAAGGAGAATAAGAAAATATCAATGAAATTCCTCTGCATAATAATGTAAAATGCTATCCACATCTTAGGCAGGGCAAGTTTTTTAAGTCTATTATCTCTTGCAGAAAGGTTTACTCTTGTTAACATAAATTCAGCTACAATATCACCAAGACTAATAATTATTTTTTTTAAGATTCTATTTATTTAATTGAAAGAGAGAGAATGAGAGAGAGCGAGCAGGAGCACGGGGAGGTGCAGAAGGAGAGGAAGAACCAGATTCCCCACTGAGCAGGAAGCCAGATTCAGGATCCAATCCTGGGATCCCAGGATCATGACCTGAGCTAAAGCAGATGCTTAACCGACTGAGCCACCCAGGCGCCCAATAATTATTTTTTACCTTGGGTTTGTATATATGTGTGAATGATTGCATATGTGTAACCCAACAGTTTTTCCATAAGAGACTAAAAATCCAATGAAGAAGTGAATAAAAACATCTTCACAGGATGCTGGAAGTTAAGCCAGACTGTTGAACATAAGATAGCAATGACCGTTCGGAACATGTTGTCCAAAGCTGCCCCTTGATCTGAATCCACTTCAACCCTGCTATGTGGATTATGGCACTTAGTTGAATGGCTCTAGGTATGGTTTCGAGAGAGTTGTGTGCAAATCCCAGGGTGAGATCTCTTCATATGGGTATAAGGACGTTGTCTTACAGGAAAGTGGAGTGAATGTGGAGGCTCTCAGAGAAAGGAAATAAGGGGGAATCTAGATGAGATACTGAGGGTTATCTATTAAGAAATCTATGAGGTTCCTATCATTTTTTTTTCTGTCTGATCTTGGAGTCCAGAAACAGTCATATCTAACATTCACAGCTTCCAATTTTTTTTATTTTTGACTTTTTTCTTGAAATTCCATTGGTTTATTTCCAAAGTTAGTGTTAAACACACGCCTTCATAGTCTAGGCAGAACTAATAGATGAGGCTCTGAAGGAAATGAGGCCAGTTTGGCTGTGTCAAACACTGGATTGAAGGAAGAGTCCCAGAATACCAAGCGGCAGTCTCTAGCCTCATTTTAAAATATCATACTTTGTTGTATTTTCTTCACTGATTCCTTAGAGAAATGAAATACTACCAATATCTCCCAGAATTCTATCCCCATCTTACTTCCCACAGGAGTAACTCCTCTGTTGAGGTTCTGCAAACCATTCCTGTGGTCGCCTTTAATTTTTTTTTTTTTAACCATACAATACATTGTTCCTAACATAAGACATAGCAATTTTCAGTGCATTTTTAAGATTTACTAAAGTTTTATGTAATATTTTTCAAGTTGCTATATTTACTCATCACTATATTCACTCACACTGATATAGTTTATATAGTTTATTTTAAATACGAGGTGGTGTAGCATTTTATAAATATAATTTATCCATCCCTCAGCTATAGATTGTATCATATTTACACCCTCTCCTATTGCCAACAGTGATAAAATAAACTTCCTTATTCAGATTACTTTATGTGCCTGTTAGATGTTTTCTATGGGCTACATTTCAAAACAGAATTGCTCAGTTGTATGTTATGTGCATTTTTAACTTTAACTGATATTTAAAAATTTTTCTCCAAAGAAAAAGAATAGCATTGTAAGCGAATGAATAAAGGAGAAAAAAAGATCATTTTTCCATTTCCCAAATACACTAGAACAAAGATTCTCTAATCTGGCTGCACATTTGAATAGCCAAAGAACTCTAAAAAAAAATCACCAAACTCTAGGCCCAGACTGGAGATTCTAATTGTAATTGGGCAGGCATTGGTCCTGGCCATCAGTATGATTTTAAAGACCCCATCCCTCAGATGATTCTAACGTGAAGTCGGGACAAAACAATTTCACCTGGGGTTCTCAAATGTTAGCTAGCATCAGTATCACCCGACCCAGAGGGTCTATTAATACAAAGATTGCTTGGCTCCACCTCCAGTTTCTGATTCAGCAGGCTGGAGTGGGTTTGAGAATTTACATTTCTAACATGTTCGCAGGTAATACTGATGTTACACTTTGAAAACAATTCCTCCACGATAAAGAATGTGAAAATGAAAAAACAGCCTTTACAACTAGTACTAACAGCTAGGCTACAATGTTCCTACTTAAACAGTGCACATACACCAAAATAATTAGTCACTGAATCCATAATGAACAAGACAGAAACAAAACCATTTTATAATAGCGTCTTAACAGACAAAAACTAGAACTCAGTGCAAACCACAAAAATGATGAAACATCTTCTCCTAATATTAGTGACTGTTTCTTCACCCATTACAACTTTAACCCCTTTTTTTCTGCCTCTGATATAAAAATTACTGAATTAATCATGAAATAACTCCCACTTTCATCCATGACTCAATCTAACAAAAACTTCTAATATAAGCCCACACCCTGTAACAACCTCCTCCCCCTCACCAAACATATCCTCTGACTGAAACACCCATATTTTCCCAAGGTGTTCAGTCTCCTTTCCTAGAACAAGGAATAAACCCAAATTTGTCTGACTACACGTGTGCTTCTGCTGATCTTTAGTGGACAATGACAAAGGTTACCAATAAAGTGGGAATGGAAGATATATATATATATTCGAGTATCTATACCTACTTGAAATATTGTATACACTTAAGAAACATATTTTAACCCTTGTTTCTGATGGTCTTTGGTGGACATCGACAAAAGTTATCAATAAGGTGGGAATGAAGATATATATGTATCACACACAGATATACTTAAATACTGCGTACACTTAAAAAATACATGTTACCATTATAAATGTTAATATTAGACATATCCATTGTAGAAGACAAATCCATTGTATAAGTAGATGAATAATCCACAAAGGACAAAGAAGAAAAATAATCAACTAGATATCTAGTCAAAGATATTAATTGTCAAATTGAGAATATTATTTTAGTTTTTTTCTCAATGCAAATATAACCAATTAGTTATCCAACTATTTGTAGTATTTTCACTTAAAGCCATATACTTAAAAAACCATATACTTTTCCCATGTTACTCAATGGGAAATCACTAATTAATAATATTGGTATTAATATTAACTAGTATTACTAACATATATATTACATAATTTAACCAGTTGTGAATTTTATCTCTCAGAACAGAAATCCAGTGTTTTCTAAAATACAATTAATTTAAGTGACTCCAAATTCTTAATATTTTTCATTATTCTTTTTGTTTTTAAGATAATTTTTCTTTTCTTTTTAAGATTTATTTATTTTTAGAGGGAGCGAAGAGAGAGAGGGAAAGAACATGAGTAGGCAGGAGGCGGAAGGACCAGAGGGAGAAGGAGAGAGTCTCAAGCAGGGGGGCTCCTTCTCACAACCCTGAGATCATGACCTGAGCCAAAACCAAGCATCAGATGTTTGACTGTGCCACTCCGGCACCCCAAGATAATTTTCTTTCTTTTTAGACTTCAGAAACATATTTCTGTAGAGGAAAAACACCAAGGAGGGCCGGATTTGACCTGCAGACTGTGGAGTGCCAACACCTATACTAGAGCACTAAGATCCCTCGCTCTCATGGCAAACTTTAAATGCAATTATGTGAAACGAACATGTTCTCACTTTAGGTCCCGAATTCTGTCATAAATGTTCTAATCTTGTCCCTTACAGGTCTGTGACCAACTCAACAAAACCATTAGAGATACAGATACTAACCTCAGGTCAGCTTTATTTTAGAATATTTAGAAGTTTGCTTTTGGCTTAGACAATTCATGTTCAATTTATTAAAGTTACAGTTTTATGAAAGGAGTTCTTTAGGCTACTAAATTCAGCAAGAAAATTATTTTTCTTCTGTTTAATAGTACAGTATATTTTAAAAATCACTTTCTAGGGAGTTCCATTTTACAATATTAAAGAAACACCTTCACTGTTTCACAACACATCCCATTTAAATGAGTTTGCCCATCCAGGAAGAACACAAGCATCATCCCCATTAATAGAAGTTACGCACAATCAGGTTCCTGTTGAGTGTGAGACCTGGAGCTGCAGACATGCATACTGAGTATTCTCAATGAGCTATTTTAGAAATAATTATTGTATCTTCAGCTACAACAGTCAAAGGGTGATTATCTAATTACAAAGCACATAATTCCTACCTAGGTAGATCAGTGGAATGAAGTTTTATAATCTGTTGTTCTTGAAATGTATGCCTGTATTTACCTATTTCTCTTTAATGACCCTTAAAAGGATAAAGGATTCCTAAGGTTTACTTTCAATCTAATGACAAAGACCTTTGAATGTCATGAAACACTACATTTCCTCATATATCTACTATCAATAAAAATAATTATTATGATATTCTAATTGAATTTTGGGTAACTCACATTGATTCATCCGACTGATGGTTAAACTCCTGAAGTCATTCTATTAGAGCCAGCTAAAATAAACAATGAGATGTAATGTTCAGAAATCTGCTTTTAGTCTGTTTTCTTTTCATTCTTCTTTAGAGCCACTTGTGGCTATAACCTAGATTTAGATTTGCTTATGTGGTATAAATGATTTTGTCTGCTCAGGGAATTTTTAAGACTTTTCTCCATTTTGTATTTAATTTTAAATAGATACATATGTTTATAAACACATAAATATTTATGTTACATTTATAAGTATATATATCATTATATTACATACCTTATAGATGTATCATATTATATATGCATTATATACATGTTATATATATCATAAATATATATGTGTGTGTGTATACATATATACACACACCTATATATCAGCCATATACTCAGAAACTGAGACAATGGTTATATAGAAGTCTTTGGAGAAAGTGATTCACAGCATGCATCTGTAATGTCATAGGAAAAACTTTCCTCAAGAATACCTGATCACTCTTTTAAGGCCTATGAGTCTATAAAGAAACTCAGGTCTTAGAATCAGGTGGACAACCATAAATTTCAAGCATTATGACTCAGGACACATCATTTCCCACAAGTTTGGAATTAAATAGGACCTTAATATAGTGAATACCTAACTAGGGATCCTAGTGAGATAAATTCAATCATTCCAACAGTTTTGGCCTTTTTGATAATCATACATGCTTAGCTAAGCATTATTTTAATTAATAGAAGAATATTGATGGGGAAACTGTGCAAGTATGTATTAGTGAGCTTAATTTTTTCAAGATGGAAAATTTATAAGGACACTTATAAAAGTGAAAAATTAAATCTAAAAAAATAAAACAGGAAATATAGTTGAATAAAATAATACTAGCATGTGGTAAAATACATATAAATCATTGAACATGGGTAAATTACACATATATTTGNAAACATGGGTAAATTACACATATATTTGGTGATACCCCTTACAACGGGTGGATTAGGGGATCTATTTTGTAGACATGTAGTTGAGTGTTGCGATCTTCATTACTGA